>BMAU01003105.1:0-33988 GCA_019973935.1 Trichonephila clavipes | reverse complement strand
ATAAACACATTTAATACCGTAAGATCCCCAATACGTAAGGACATGTGTAATGTAAGCAACACTTACTAAAAGAGAAATCAGAGGGATAAAAAGAAGATTTATTGAAAAAGTGGCATGGAGCGCAATGCGACTGAAGGCCGAAACATCCCTGTGATGGGTGTCCAGCAAGAAACATCTGGTCTTTAGTAGGGGATATGATCTCCCCTGACTGCTAGGCAGGTTTCACAGCGTCTGCCCATGCTGAGAATGAGGGTGTCAATGAGTTGTTGAGGCATTGCTGCCCATTCGTCTTGCAGCGCCAATCGAAGCTCCCGAATCGTTACTGGTGGTAAGGTACGATCTGCCAAGCGTCTGTCTAGAAAATCCCATACATGCTCGATGGGATTGAGATCCGGAGATCGTGCCGGCCAATCCATACGTTCAATATCCTCACTCTCTAAGAGCTGTTCGGCAGCTACTGTGCGATGACATGGTGCATTGTCGTCCATGAAAAGGAACTGCAGACCCATAGTGCCTTTAAATAGACGCACATATGGAAGAAGAATCTCGTTACAATAACGGGTCCCGTTGACTGAACCTGCGTCGAAGATGTGAAGGTCTGTACGAATACCAAGCATGATGCCTCCCCAAACGAGAACACCGCGACCTCCATACCTGTACTTTTGAATGATGTTCGAGGGATGATTGCGGCTTCCCTGCTCTCTCCAGATGAGTACGCGATGAGAATCGCTACTCAAACTGAATCTGCTCTCATTTGTAAAGAGTACTCGTCCCCATTCATTGTCTCTTCAATTCCGGTGTTCCCGCACCACAGAGAACGCCTTCTCCGATGAGCAGGTGTTAAAGGTACACACCGTACAGGGCGTCGTGCAAACAGACCACCACCGTGCAGTCTTCTGGCCACGGTAAAACGCGATATCGGTCGTCCAGTCGCCTGTGTCGTGTGTCTAGCGATTTCTCCCGCTGTCTGCCGCCTGTTTCTTCTGGCCTGTAAGACAATCTACCGGCCATCTGCGGGTGTGGTTCCTCGTGGACGACCACTACTGAACCCCCGGATAGCTGTTCCTGTAGTTTGAAATTGTCTCCAAAGTCGTGAAACGATGCTGTGAGCAATTCCGAACTCTGCAGCCACACTCTCTCTTGTCACACTGCGGCCTTCCTCCAACTTCTCCCAATGATTCGACCTCGGGTAAAAGCATCCAGATGATGTTGAATATTATTCAGTGAACCATATAGAAATAAATCTTTTGCGAAAAAAATTCACAGGTCACACACAAAAAATGAAAATAATAAATTAACTTTTAGTTTGTTCGTATATTTGTTTAGTTAATAATCATTACATTAATTGCCGTCGAGTTGATTCGAACAGATAAACTATTTTTAGCACTTGAAAGTAACTAATCGTGTAAATGTAATTCAAGAATTGGTCCTGTGGATTAAATATCAAAATTCTACAAGGATATAATGCTTAATTTTTTAAAGAAATTTATAAAAGAAGACACTTTCTTTCTAAACTTATAATATCCTAATTTGTATTATTTGAAGACTCCTAAAATTCTTTGCGTATTTAAAGGGGGAAAAAAATCTTTGTGTTCATCTTTAAATTTGACACTTTTTTTTTGTGGCTAAATTCGGTGCTTTATTTTGCATATTTCATGATAAAATTATTTATTCAAGTATCTTGATAAAATAAAGTTTAAAACCGGTTTATTAAGTCATCAAATGCTTTTTTTCTACTAAACATAATTAATACAAAAACATGTTAACGAACTTTGTATAAAACGTTTTAAATGCTTCAGGTTTGTTTATATACTTTACTGTTCATTTTATGCTAGTACATACAAAGTACTATGTTTTATTAAATGTTTGGAAATTCTACATCGACTGAGTTTCTTACGCATGCTTTACATTTTGATTTTTAAAAATTTAAATACTTTTCCTTAACTCCTTATAGTCGCTGGGGTAGCCTAGTGGTTATGGTCACGAATTCGAGTCTAGAATGTTTCCAGTACCTATGTAAATATTTTTCCATCAATGATACATTTTATATGAAGTATATAGTGGTAAGTGGCGCTGACTGTTGTGCCGTTGGGCCTGAGTTAAAATCCCGGAGAAGTCATGGATACTTGTAAATGAAGAGTGCATTTGCGGCATGGGGGTACTCTAAATAGCCATCGAGCTACAAGTCTTTTCGTGAGGTTGGTGGAAGAGGAAGAGAGAAATGGGAAGTCCCTGATCACCCCCAAAATTTGGGAGGAATAGAGCCTAATCGTACTGTCACTTGTATGGTGCTCAAAGCTGAGGAAAACGACAGGCGTAAATCTAGCCCCTTGCCATCGATGAATTTCGTGGCCCTTGATTTGATGTTAATATCGGTTACTATCGATCAGGTGGCATACGTAACAATAAGAGAATTTTTCACCAGAGAATAAATTTTTATGCACAGGAATGTTTTGCAGAGATGTCAACAATTGCAGTTTTCTAATGAATATAAGAAAGAAAATGAAAGCTACTGACTTTAAAGCGTTAAAAAACTAAACTTTTAAAAATGAGTAGATTTCTTTGAATAAATTGATTAAACCAATATTTAAATTCAGCCTGAAAGATATGTGTAAACAATGTTTAATACAAAAACGTTTCTGTTCTTCCTGATCTGTGGTTTTATTCCTTAAAAATTTCTCAATATGATTGACTGCGTATAAAACGTGAATTCGTTTGCAGTAATTTACTTAATTTATTTACTTTATTTATAATCATGATTTCTGTACGATACGAGGAGAATTAATTCATAACAAAGAAATGTATCATATGTTCGAAGCTTTAGCTTAATATAGTATTTGCACTATGAAAGCCATTCTCAAAATTTTCTTTGAATTATTGATTTCCGCATGAATAATCAAATAACTAAAAATAATATTACCGTAAAAGAGAGTCAAGGGAATGGATCAGAATCACACAAAAATAGAAATTTTAATTTGGATAGTCGATTGATATCGTAAGTCTGGGATGCGGTACTAGTTAATGTAATTTTATATCTGACCGTATATAAATTTAAGTAAACACATGTTGCGAAATTATAATAATTTGTAGGGGGAAAAGGCGGTTTTTTTTTTAATGTTATATGCAATCAGCCCTTTTTATTGCTATTGGTTAACTTATGTGACGTCCTCGTCACTTGACCGAGGTTCAAAATTACGAGGTTCTTCGCCAATAAACTTTTTGTCAAAGCAAAGAATTATTATCATATAAATACGAAGGTAAGTTACATTATTTTTACAAATGGATAACATAAATAATCAGTTCATAATAATAAAGAAAGAAAAAAAAATACTTAAATTAGAAATATTTGCCAATATGTGAACACCCTTTTTATTTTTGTTCAAAACTAAAGATAAAAATTCTTCTATTATTTTAAGCTTAGTAAACATCCGTTTAAAGGTCAACAACTGTACTACCGTTTTTACATGGTCCAAAATATTCAGGAAAAGGGGCGTGTCACGAATATGGGATTCCTTTTGTCAAGAATACGGGAGTGTTTCACAAATACTAGAAAAACTATCCTATTCAACTAAGGATTTATTTTTCTTTTATTTTTGCTGCTTCGCTACTAAATTTCACTTTTTGTCTTGAATTGAGAATCATCAGTTTTGAAATCTCTCTCTTTTTTTACCAATCATTTCATTGTAAAAGATCTACATTTTTAATTAAACGCCTTCAACGAGTAAGAAATAAGAAATTTTACGACTTGTTCAGTGATTAATATATAAAAATACTAGCCGTTATTCGCCTCCTTTGTAGGTGAATAACGGCTTATTTGAACTGATTAACTGGATTTGTTTCACTTGTTTAAAAAGAGTCCTGTGTTTACAGCAAATGAAATCCATACTTTTTTCTATATTTATTACAATTGAAACGAAATGCTATGATTTTTAAACCAATTTAAAAAAAATTACGAATTTTGTATTCCTTTTTTTTTGTATAACTATGCGTTACTTAGAAAATGTCACACAATTTTAAACTTCCCTATCAGCAAAAAATAAGAAGAAAAAAAAATTCAAATGTACCCATTTATAAATCCTCAATACACTTATTCTTATGATAAAATAAAATAATTTTAAAGGGTGAAAGAGAAAGTCAATTCTTGAACACTCAAAAACTCTCTAAAATAAAATTCAAGTAATGATCAGCGCATATAATTTTCACAATGTAGCCAATTACCTCCTAGCAAAATACCTCCCAAAGCTGATCTCTGCTCAGCAAAAAAAAAAACATTGTTAAAAGTTTTGTGTAATGAACGCTTTGTAACGTCGTCAGATGGTAGCGTGAACAAAATACATCACAGCAAGGTTGTGAGAGTAAAAAATACTTTTAATTTTTTTCTCCAATAGGATAATCGATTTAAGTTAAATTGTAAAGTTAATTGTTTCCGTGCCTATAGCCGGTATGGAATCCCCGTTATGAAACCGCTCACTCCACAACTTGTCTCGGTCCAGTCTGCAAGGCGTTGTTTCTCATCCGCGTTTTGGATTCCTGGTCAGCATCACGGAACAACACTCTGGGATTCTCCTCTCCACTTCCTCAAAAGACCATCCCTCGTCTTTTCCGAGCTCTTTTCCTCGACCTCTCCTTTCGGGTCACCTTTCTTTCTCCTTTCCGGGTCCTCTCGTCTCCTGAAAAAGAACCCTTTTAAACACCAGGGGTGTGTTCACAACACGCCCCTCGCTCCTTCTTATTCGCAGGTCACCAAAGTCTCTCTTGACCTCCTCCTTCTTCCTATTGGCGCATAACACGCCAAAACACACCCGAGCTGTCTGGCCCAAGGCGGCATAGTTCCTTGTCCACATCTGGACACACTTGTCCAACGCCACCTGTTTCTAGTATTCCCTTCACAAAACCCTAGAAAAGATGACATGATTATTTTAAGAAGGCTTCGCCTATTGTCAATTTGGCGCCGGCTCTACTTCACTATTATGGCGACCCGACTGTCACTTTTCACTCCCTGAGTTCAGACAATAAACAATGGCCCCATGGCCACGTGCACTGGTCACTCCCCAGCTGGTTGATCATAAAAAAAATTCAGGGACAATCGATGGGTGAGGCACTTGTCCTTGACCAGCTGGTGAAACCATAAAACCTATTGTGAATCGGAAGATGGGAATTTACTCCCATCGAAGATGTCACAACTCCTTCCCCCTAAAAAAGGTCCATTTCACGAGACTGCTCTGGTCCTAGTTGGATTCAGTTCTTAGAAATCACACACATAAAGATCGTCCCATCAATGAGATTGATCAGGGCAGCAATCCCGGTATTAAACACAATAAAAAAAAACATAATACATAAATCAAATTTCAACAAAAAAAATGTACACTTCACACAATTAGATTTTAAAATCCTAATCTGGGATTCTTTTACTCAAATTTACATTTCACCTTTAAATTATAATTTTTAAACAAAATGCGTCAACTGCCAATCTCTTACTAACCATCTACACTTAATCGCGCCTGACTACAGAAGTAAACATCTGTTGGACTACGGTTGACTAAGAGGCATCAGAGATTTTCACTAACATCCATTTGCTTCCACAATGTACACAGATACACTCACACACATACAAATAAAACACTAATTTACATATATATAAAAATTAATAGAAAAATCCACAAACTACTTATTCCCATCTACTTATTCCAACGTTGTTTCCAACGATATTAAATAAACAAAATAAACATTTATAAATTCCAAGTTTTGCAAAAAAACATAAAAACCAAAATTTTAAATTAAGAAGTTTAAACTAAGACTTTTTAAATTTAATTAAATTATGGCTATCAGCAAGCATTATCACAACCATCATAACAGGTTATTCACAATTCATGGTATTGTCTTCCATTACGTTAGTTATTGAGGAAACACTTTAATTGGGAATATAATTAACAAGCCTCAGCAGCTCATGAAATGAATTTCACTATATCTACATTACGTCAACACGGAACAAACTTGCCCATGTCTCTAATTTACCTTTATAGTCGGTCCGACTTCCGACCCAACCCTACTCAACCATTTTAACACAAAGTCTATTTTCTTTACACGGTTTTTCCAAATTTCCATCAGAATGTCTATATCGACCATTCGCGGTACTTCAATCGGTTCTAACAACCTCAAAATCCGAGTCGTTAAATTACATTCATCATAAGCACAAAGAAATTTAAACCTCGATTTTTTAATGATGTACATGCCAACTGGCATAACGCATGTGGTGTGCTTCGGATAATTCATCAGTAGTGAACGACGAAAATACCACTTCCATAAATCCAATACAGTCACCTACGATGCTGCGTTGATCTTTTCTACCAAACTTTCCCTTCTTAAAAAAAAAATAAATCTCGGCTCGCGTCACCTGGTTCAAATTCCCATACTTTATACATTTGATACGCGGGTGCGGGTATCGATTCACTCTCCCTAACCAAACAACGGGCAGAGTACGGTTTGACTGCCCCATCCCGTTCACACCTAAATCTAAAAGATACTCTGTATCCTCTCGTAGTGAATTAATTAACATCTGGGATGAACAACAAGTTTTAATTCTAAATGGCTTTCCCGTAACCAAATTAATATCATTCTGTCTTAAAACAATCGTCCCAGGACCTGGTAGAAACCTTTCTTTCTTCTTAGCGTTAATCATCCTTAAATAGCTACTTCGATCAGGCGGTAATTTAAAATACAATTGACTTTTCCTTAAATTACCCTGAAAACCAAAATCCATAAATAGCTTTACCGAATAGAGAGTTTCGGAATCTATTCCTTCTGAGCTATTCTTCATAACCAAATTTTCCAATTCTGGCTTTCTACGGTACAATTTTATTAAATTAAGACGATAAACTGTACTGCGATCTCTTTTTCCGGGTAAATCTATCTCGAAACTGCATTCTGAACCAATGTTAGACCCATTATCCGTCTCTAAACTATCCTTATAAATCTCCCTTGGTTCTGAGAGAGGCAATCGCATTGCTAACCCGTCTTCCAAGTATTTCCGCACATCTGCTTTACACGTGTTTTCTCCCCCTTGTGACTGCCCTGCAATCTTAGCTATTGTATGATTTCGAAAACTTTCCCGATTCACTGTTAACTGCTTTTCACAACCCATTAACGTCCCAAGGGTATATTTTTCGTCGCAGCTATTCTCACAAATCAATCCTTCAGGGTTCGCCACTCCCTTATCTCTTTTCAATTCAAAAGAGCCATCTCCGATGTTATCCAGATTTATTAACCGCTGTGCACCCATCGCCACAGTTTCGACCCTTCCTTCACATACCCCCACTTTCATTTCCACGTCACAATCACTACTCCTATTCACGTTGAATTCTTTCCTTCCTACTTCAAATGGGTGGGAAACGTTCGTACATCTCACCGGGTGATCACAATTCTCCTTTTCAAAATCACAAGTCGTGGCGTTCTCCACGCTTTTATTAACTACCGGGTTATTTACAGGCCTACACTTATTAACCGATTCACTAACTTCTGTGGTACGATTTTCTGACAAAATACAAACATTTTGGAGATCGTTAATCCTATTCCCTGCTTTCAATTTATTTTCATTTAACTTATATCTGAGTTGAATTCTCAATCTTTCTAACTCACGTTCCCTAGCTAGTCTACGTTCTTCGTATTCCTTAATTTCCTGTTTTTCACGTTCTTCTTCCAAAATACCCTCCAACAAACATTTAACTGACTCTTCGTCATAGTATTTACTCTGACAAATTCTATTCTTAATTTCTGATTTGGTTAGAGTACTATGGACTTCGACTCCCAAATCTATCGCAACCTCTAACAATACTTCTTTTGTTTGCTTTAAAAGAAACGCCATCATGCTTTAATAAATACAACACTAAATCCAATCTCAATTGTCTCTAAAACAATTCAAATATCCAACATAAATCCACACTACACTATACACTATACTTAGTTGTACTACACAATCTTATACAACTACCCGGCGTAACTAACCGTACACTAAACCTAGACTTTAATTATACTTCACAAAATTATACTCATAACTAGCATAACTAACAGTACCCTATAGACTGAGACTTAATTATATTTCACAAAATAATAAAAATACTCAGAGTAACGTGACAATACACTACGCAAAACTGTGCTAACGAAGCAAATATACTACTGTATACTACGACCTAACTCAATAAACAAACACACATACAAACATAGCACATCAATACACTTCAAACAAACTTAATAATTTCTGTAGTCTCTAAGTCTAGACATTTAACTTTATCTAGCATTACTTTTCCTACAAAATTTTACATAAACTAGAAATAATGTATTGCTGCCCCGATACGATACTCAAAGAAAAAGACTGACCTTAACATTGCAGGTGGAAACACTGGAAACATCTACCTCATCCTTCTCCGGGAAAAAAACGGAAAGCAGGCACTTCGCGGGCACTTTTCACAAGCAGGAAAATACAGGAATTCCGGGAAACCTTTCAGGTGGGCACGCTTCCTTAACACACGGGCACGAGCAAGGCACTCCGGTCACTTCTTGTTGCATGTAATTCGATGGAACACATTTCTTTCACAAGTTGTGTGAGAATCAGGCGGGCATAACTCCATACGGCTGGCGTTTATTTTTTTCTTCTCAATAAAGGGTTCGAGGCATCTATTCACAGAAATGCCTATCCCACAAAGCTGCCACCAAATTAGATCTTGCTGTAAGTCGTCAGATGGCAGCGTGAACAAAATACATCACAGCAAGGTTGTGGGAGTAAAAAATACTTTTAATTTTTTTCTCCAATAGGATAATCGATTTAAGTTAAATTGTAAAGTTAATTGTTTCCGTTCCTATAGCCGGTATGGAATCCCCGTTTTGAAACCGCTCACTCCACAACTTGTCTCGGTCCAGTCCGCAAGGCGTTGTTTCTCATCCGCGTTTTGGATTCCTGGTCAGCATCACGGAACAACACACTCTGGGATTCTCCTCTCCGCTTCCTCAAACGACCAGCCCTCGTCTTTTCCGAGCTCTTTTCCTCGACCTCTCCTTTCGGGTCACCTTTCTTTCTCCTTTCCGGGTCCTCTCGTCTCCTGAAAAAGAACCCTTTTAAACACCAGGGGTGTGTTCACAACACGCCCCTCGCTCCTTCTTATTCGCAGGTCACCAAAGTCTCTCTTGACCTCCTCCTTCTTCCTATTGGCGCATAACACGCCAAAACACACCCGAGCTGTCTGGCCCAAGGCGGCATAGTTCCTTGTCCACATCTGGACACACTTGTCCAACGCCACCTGTTTCTAGTATTCCCTTCACAAAACCCTAGAGAAGATGACATGATTATTTTAAGAAGGCTTCGCCTATTGTCAATTTGGCGCCGGCTCTACTTCACTATTATGGCGACCCGACTGTCACTTTTCACTCCCTGAGTTCAGACAATAAACAATGGCCCCATGGCCACGTGCACTGGTCACTCCCCAGCTGGTTGATCATAAAAAAAATTCAGGGACAATCGATGGGTGAGGCACTTGTCCTTGACCAGCTGGTGAAACCATAAAACCTATTGTGAATCGGAAGATGGGAATTTACTCCCATCGAAGATGTCACAGCTTAAAATAGAATAAATATTTCATATCTGAAAGTGTAATACATTAATATTACTTTCTGTTGTATTTATTTTATGTTAAAATTGTAATATTCGCAAGCAACGCCGTTTCTTAAATTATAACGGCTATTCAATGAAAAACATAGCGAAATGTTAACGATAGAGTAAAGTTGGCAAATGTGTCTAGCTACTTTCATAGCTCGAGCTTTATTAGAGCTTTGTAAGACCCGCCGTGTAGGGGTGCGAGGCACGTTAATGCTTTATCCACCGCATTATGATTTACTACAGTTTTTTTCATACAATATTTTTTTTTGGATCACTACATTGGAAATTAAGGGATATACATAAACAAAATACTCCACTTTGGAAAATTTAATCCGTTAGAGCTAATAAATTAATTAAAGATATTCCACTGTAAAATTAATTATGTACACCGTTCACTTAAAATAAATAGTCAAATCGTTTTCTAAGGTCTTCATTAACATACAAAAACATAAGACACTTAAATTTTGACATAAACTATTTTTTCGGGACAAAAATAATAATCTTTGCAATCCGCTGAAAACGCAATATCTGCTACAAAACTTTTCGCCTTCCCAGCTAAAATACACATCATAGAACCCGTGCTGCCATATATCATGGAAGAGTGGGTTTCAAAGAATATTCCTGCTAAGTGTTGGTAGAATATTCCTTCTAAGCTGGTGTGGTGTGGTAGTTAGGAGAAGGGGGTACCAGTTCAGGTTTCGTCCACGTCACTTGACCATTGTTCAAAATTACGTGGTCTGTTGCCAAAAGCCCTCGTGTAGCTGAACAGTGCGACGTTAATATTCACTCACTCACTCACTCCAAAAAATACAGTACAGTAGTTATAATTTTCTTTATACTTAAAAAGGCAATACCTTTCTATTCAATTAAAATTATAGCGTTATAATTAACTACTAACTACAAACAAATTTTGAAAATTTGTCCAAATGATGTAGTGTGAAATAGAAAGTTTATTTACTTTAAGTACCAGAGCCGATAAAAGAATTATTTTGAAAAAAGATCAATTTCTTACTACCAAATGTGCATAATAAACTCATAAAAAAATATTCAAATAAAGAGAGACTTATAACAACCTCTCTCTTCAAAACTTAGTTTTATTCTGAAATAAAAAAAATTAGGGATCATGCTGATCACAGGAATTAATTAGAAGCGAGTGCCTTCAGTAGCCAAAAAAAAAAAAAAGGTTTCTTCACAAACAAAAGATAGATATATGCTGACGCAGGCATTTTTGCAGCGCACGCCAGAATTGCTTGCAGATGGCAGAATTTTTTCCTACTTGACAAATATTGTTATATTTTGGACACTTCACACAATATATTTATAAATTATAGCCTATGCTATAAAGTATAACCTATGTGTTATTCTGATGTATAAGCTATACTACTGTAAAGTTTCATTAAAATCCATTCAGTTGTTTTTGCGTGAAAGACGACCAAACAACCTCACAAACTTTCGCATTTATAATATCTATCTCTCTCTATATATGTGTGTATGTATGTATATATATATAGGGAGAGCGGAAACTAATAGAAGGAACTGAAAAAAGAGCATGATTTGTCTCAGTGACGCACACAAGGGGAGGGGTCCTGGGGGTCCGGACCCCCCCAAAGCCCTTGATTTTTTTTCCGATTGATTATAATTCTAAGTATAAAGTACGCAAAATTTAATGAAGTATTTGTTATTAATGATTAGTTTTATTAATTAATGCTAATTATTTATTCAATAATTAGCTTTTACTGTGTTTTGTTCCCGAAAATTGACAAAATCAAAAGGAGCATGATACAAGAATGGTGAACTTTCGACCCCGGACCCTCCCCCCCCTTGAAAAATTCCTGTGTGTGCTACTGATTTGTCTGCATTGTTGTAATAATGCACACCCGGTTTGGCTAGTTTGGCTGAAAAACCAGTTTTCGATGCCAACTTTTGGCATTGTATTAACAGTTACATTGTTACAACAATTGAGACGAATCTAAATTGGAGTCGAAAACCGATAATTAACTTAATTAAATTTAATTAATTAATTAATATTTGAAAAAACTAACATCAAGTGTCATTCACTACAAGTTTAAAGAAATTTATTTGAACTTGATTGAATGAATAGAAATTGTTTTATTAGCGATTGAAAATTTGAACAAGATTAATATATAAATACACACAGAGAGAGTGAACTAATTGTAGGAATTGTGTGTGCGAATGAAAAGGACAGATTTTAAAGCATTAAAAAAACGAAACTTTATTTTAAAAAAAAAAAAAAGGAGATTTCGAATGAAATAAATTGACTGATTTGAATATAGCTAATTGCATTAAAACTTTTTAATTTCAAATGAATTTATCAATAATTTGATTCATATAATTATTCCACTTTACAAATGATTAGAAATTTGTATTTTTTTCAGTACAGCAATTATAAATCAAATAATAAATAGGTTGTTTTTCGATGTAGGTAAAATCCTAGGAGAGCCCACACCCTTGGCGACAAACCGAAAAAAGCGCCAAGCCAGAACAAGATGGCGCCAAGCGAAGCCGATAATGGCGGCAAAGGAAATATAGCGGGAAAAGGTGGATGCGTAATGAAAATTTTTGTTAAAATACAGAAATTAAACATTTAAGATAAAAAGATATAAAAACAGCACTTACTTTCTTACTGCTGATCTTTTCCGAGTGGAGGGTACAGCGTAACAAAAGATTTTAAAAAGCTTTAAAGGTCTCATCGCTAAGCGAATGATCGTGTGAGCGCCGCCATATTTATTCTGCGAGGTAATGGTCAAACATACATTCGGCGTGGCTGGTACAATTTCGAAGAAAGCGTTTTATTGCCGACCATGTTACATCATGCCCCGATCATTAATTACATTTGGGACATTCATAACTTGAAGCAATCAATCCTTCCTTCATACACCATTCAATCAATTCTTTCTTACCTTTCGCATTCAACCAAGTAAAAAATTCTAAAGTATATTCCCACACACACGCAGCCAGCCCGGAGCCCAACAACAAAATGAAATTCGAAATGCGCGCCCACAATATACGAAAATGCTAGAAATAGTTAGGGTTGCCACAGGCAGTGTTTAAAAAAAGTAGGGTTACCAAGATGGCACAATTATCTCTAACCAAAGTAATTCGCGCCAAGGGTGTGGGCTCTCCTAGGAGTGAACCTCGATGTAATGTATTTACGAAATTAAACCAATACTTAAATTAAGCCTGATTAAATTTATTAGTATTTCATACTTCAGAAAATAATGTAGGCGAAATTCAGATTTTTCCTCCAAAATGTATACACAATATATGTAGAGAGAGATACCATTTTTTTTTTTTCTTATAAATTAGTATTAATGATACAGAGTTCAGTCTTGCATTTTTTTGGTATAAATACTGTCATAGAAAGAAATTTTTAGGTACACGAATTTTCCTTTTTCATATTTTATATAAAAAAGACACCTTTAAATTAAAGGACGCTTCATATTTCACTGAGAACGTGATGACTACTGGCCATTTTCTCTAATTCCATTAATATTAAATCTAAACTCAGTGGCGCAACAGCCCATGAGGATCAAATGCCTACTGTGTCCATATGTATAATTTATTATATTATAGAAATTAAATATTGCAAAGTGTAAACATGTAAAAAGCATCTCTAAAGATAATTTTATTAAAATCATACCAGTAATACAAGGATTCTTTTTAAACTTTTGTTTTATACCAGCAAAAAAAAAAAAAAAACGATGTTTTTTTATTATTAATATTTATTTATTTTCCCATAGATCTCATTTCAGTCTTTACTCTCTTGAGGGCAGAAATCTTTTTCTCACGATTCACTAGGCGGTGGTACACATTTGCTCTGTAATTTAAATTTTTTTTCACCCTCCAACAATTTGCGCCTTAGCCTTAAAAGTGGCTTCGGATTTAGATTACTATTATGTTTACATTATAGAAGAGATTTTCAAAATTTTATTTTTTGATTTATAGATTTCTGCGTGCACAACTTATTTATTAAAGGCAATTTTATTGTAAAAGAACTAAGCAACTGGTTCCAAATCACATACAAATATTAATTTTAATTTGGATAGATCTTGATTCTCCCAATTTTGAACTGCAGTTCAGTAATACAAGGATAACACCAGCTATTTAATTTTTCTAACTTGCATATTACACTACGTAAAAAATTTGTGTGTGAGTATCAATTCCTCAATTCCATTATTAAAAAAATGCAGCATACTTTAATATTTGATATGAACAGTGGCGCACACAAGAAGGGAGGGGGGGCCTCCTGGGAATCATGACCTCCTGCCCTTCTAAAACCCTGGATTTTTTTCCGATTGATTTTAATTCTAAGAATATAGTACGTAAAATTTAATTAAGTATTTGTTATTAATGAATCATTTTATTAGTTAATGCTAATTATATATTCAATAACTAGTTTTTTACTGTGTTTTGTTCCCGAAAATCGACAAAATCAAAAGGAACATGATACAAGATTGGTGAACTTTCGATCCCGGATTGTTCCTTCTTTTTCATTATAGGTATTATTAAGATTGGCCATGGTCTCTGAAAAATCTAAATCGTATTGATTAAAACGCTTATTTTTGCTTTGTAAACAGAAAAGTGATTTCTTAAACGTTCTTTTTTTCACATTCAAAATTTTACTGTTAGTATAATTTTCAGCCTTTAATAGTATTAAAATATTTTTAAAATCTAATTCTGAGTTTTTGATATTTAAATAATTTTTTAAATATGCAATAACTTTTTTTAGAAAATTGTGGGTTAAGGAACACATGAATTTAAATATCTTTCCAAAGTAAGTATGCAAATTTTGTTTTAATTTTTACATCGATATTCAAACTAATTAAATTGTAATTTTGTCTTTAATTGCAGTTGAAATTGGTTAAATTACTGAAATATTGTTAACTCTTGCATGGACACTAAAGAAAGTACTAGCTTTAAGATCAGCCAGTTCTTTATTTAAGTTATTTGAAAATTTACGCAAAAATGCCTAGAACGCGCAAAAGCGAATCATTCCACACTCTCTCTGGGCGGGGGAGAGGGAGAAAGAGAAACGGACATGGGATGGTTTTTTATTTTATTACGTGCCAGCTGCAAAGATCGTAGCTTGTCGGAAGGATCATACAGGTCGGTATGAATGCATACAGTGACCGGATGGAATGGTCAAATAAAGATCCTTATCAGAAACAGGGGTCCTACTGGAACTTTCACGGCGAACAGTTTTTGTTTGAACAATAGAGAAGGGTCGTTTTATCTTAGTGGTCAAATGCGACGCAGTACCAGTTTGCAATATAGGGACGTTTCTTCCGCAGAAGCCCCCTCCCCAACGGCTTTTCATAGTATTTTTTGCAGCGACTATAATATATCAAGAATAGGGGAGTGGTTCAAATACTTGAAACTGCCCTTCATGTTATACTATGAATTTCTTTTTCTTCCTGCCTTTAACCATGGGTGTAAATTATGACCGTTTAAAGCCAACATTGCAAAAATAAAAAATAGAATTTCTGGACTACACATACAATATTTTTTCAACAAATTGAAATAAAAATTAATTCTATATAATTTTACTAAAATAAATTAACTTCTTGTTTATACTTTTTAAAAAATTTGAATTAGATATGTATAGGTACATATTTATTTTAAATTTGTAGAAGTTTCGTTTCATTTAGTTTGGATTTTATAAAGAGGGAAAAATCCAAATTAAACCAAAATTGCTTTTGTTAAACAAGAAAATCGATATCGGGGTCAATAGATGAGCTTTCAAAAATTAAATAGCATTGATTTTAATAATAAAATTGAGGTAGTTTTTGAAAAAAAAGCTATAAAATTTTTTACAAATATTCCCAAAATTTCGATTAGAGAGATAACTGCATTTTTAAGGATAACATTAAACTGCGTTTGTATTTGAGTAAATAAATTTTGAAAACGAGAAAGGCAAAGGATTATAACATTTGAGAATTTGACTCTTTTCTCTCTATAGTGAATGTGGTGTGACAGTTAAAAGAATGATATAGTATCTTCGTTATCTCGTCTTTCCTCTAAAACAATTTACAGAGATAACATTTTGAATCCTTAAATATTGATTAAAAATAAACTATATTTTATATATTTAAATTATTAAAAAAGAGTACAATTGTACTTATTTTAATAATAAAATTTTAGAAATTATATATCACACTAGTGTGTACTTTTTGTGGAAGTTTTTAAGGGAAAAAAAAAAAAAAAAAAAGCTATAAAATTTTTTAGAAATATTCCCAAAATTTCGATTAGAGAGATAACTGCATTTTTAAGGATAACATTAAACTGCGTTTGTATTTGAGTAAATAAATTTTGAAAACGAAAGGCAAAGGGTTATAACATTTGAATTTGATTCTTTTCTCCCTATAGTGAATGTGGAGTGGTGTGGCAGTTAGAAGAATGATATACCAACTTCGTTATCGTCATCCCTTTAAAACAATTTACAGAGATAACATTTCCAATCATTAAATATTGACTAAAAAATTTTTAATTTGAAACAAGTCTGAAAAATGTAAATAAAATTATTCAAGAATGTAGTTAATTTTAGGATTGCAATAGTAAATTAGATGATCAAGTGTATCCTGTAAAAAATTGACATTCTTTGATATTAAAGAAAAATAAAACTATTTACGTAAAATTGAGTGCCAGTGATAAAAAATATTCTTTTTTTTTGTAAAACATGTCTTCAAAATAATCAAAACCTGCTTATAAAAATCGATAATCCCTATATAATTCAATTCAAGTGAATTATTGACCAACTAAGAAGATATACAATGATATTAATCTCACACACAAAAAAAAATTTAAAAAATTAATAAAAGTTTATAAATTTTCCTTGAAATAAAAAAATTTTTAGTATATTTATATCTAATATATATTATAAATGCGAAAGTTTGTGAGTATCTTTGTGGGTCTTTCACGCAAAAATTACTGAATGGATTTTAATGAAACTTTACAGTAATATACCTTATACATCAGAATAGCACATAGGTTATAATTTATAGCATAGACTATAATTTATAAAGATATTGTATGGTGTCCAAAATATAACGATAATTTGTCAATTAAGTAGGAAAAAATTCTGTCATCTGCTAGCAATTCTAACATGCGCTGCAAAAAAAAAAACCACGACTGCATATATCTATCTTTTGTTTGTGAAAAACCTTTTTTGTTTTGGCTACGCAAGGTGCTCGCTTCTAATAAATTCTTCTGATATAATGCCTATTTTTTTATTTCAGAATCAAACTAAGTTTTGAAGGGAGAGGTTGTTATAAATCTCTCTTTATTTTAATGTTTTTTTTATATAACCTTTTATTATGCACATTTGGTAGTAAGAAATTGATCTTTTTTCCAAATAAAAGCTTTTATCAGTTCTGCTACTTAAAGTAAATAAACTTTTTCTTTCACACTGCATCATTTGGACAAATTTTCAAAATTTGTTTGTGGTTAGTAGTTAATTATAACACTATAATTTTAATTGAATAGAAAGATATTGCCTTTTTAAGTATAAAAATAATTAAAACTACTGTACTGTATCTTTTGGAACAAGTGAATATTAACGTCGCACTATTCAGCTACATGAGGGCTTTTGGCAACGGATCACGTAATTTTGAACCATGGTCAAGTGACGTGGACGACACCTGAGATGGCACCCTCTTCTCCTAACTACCACACCACACCAACTTAGAAGGAATACTTAGCAGGAATATTCTTTGAAATCCACTCTTCCAAGATATATAGCAGCACGAGTTCCATGATGAGTATTTTAGCGGAAAAAATAGTTTGTCAAAATTTAAGTGTCTTATGTTTTTGTATGTTAATGAAGACCATAGAAAATTATTTGACTACTTATTTTAAGTGAACGGTATATATAATTAATTTTACAGTGGAATATCTCTAATTATTTTATTAGCTCTAACGGATTAAATTTTCCAAAGTGGAGTATATTGTTTATGTATATCCCGTAATTTTAAATATAGTGATCAAAAAAAAAAATATTGTATGAAGAAAACTGCAGAGTAAATCATAATGCGGTTGGATAAAGTATTAACGTGCATGGCACCCCTACACGGAAGGTCTTACAAAGCTCTAATAAAGCTCGAGTTATGAAAGTAGCTAGGCATTTGCCAACTTTACTCTATCGTTAACATTTCGCTATGTTTTTTATTGAATCGTCATTATAATTTTATAAACGGCATTGCTTGCAAATATTGCAATTTTAACATAAAATAAATACTACACACAAAGTAATATTAATGTATTATATTTTCAGATAAAAATTATTTACACTATTTTTTAAGCGTTCATTACACAAAACTTTTCTTTTGTTGAGCAGAGATCAGCTTAGGACGGTATTTTCAAAAATCGACCCTCAAGAGTGTTACGTTGATTTATAAATAAAAAAAATATCCTTTTTATCAGCTATTAGATCTACATACTTAAAATTTAACAAATGTGTTTTATTTCTCTCTCTCTCTCTCTCTTTTTTGTTTAGCTAAGCTATGCAAAAAAGCTTTTTTTGTTTAATTTGCAATTCACGTAAAATTAACTCATTAAAAACTTCTTTATCCTTCAATCTGTGTTGTTTAATTTTTCAGTTCACCCGTGCGAAGAACGGGTATATCAGCTAGTATATATATATTGGAATTTTAAAACCATATTTTATAAATCAAATATTGGTTTTTACCTTAAAAATTATTACATAAATTTATCAAAAATAGTTTTATTGTAAAAATATTCCATAAAAATAATATATAAAAAAATGTATAAAATATACAGTAAAGAAGTTATAAATAAAAATGTAATAATAATGTAATGATTAATTTCATATTTAAGTAACAAGAATTCCTAAATTTAAAAGAAAATAAAAACTGTTCCAAAGAAAATGGGAAATTTTACTTATAAGAAGAATTATAAATGTAAAGGCAGTGGCGTAACGTGCACCCCCGCAACCCCGCATCGCGGCGGGCTAGGGTTCTAAAGGGGCCCAAAGCCTGACTGACGCAAGTACCTACCCTTTGTAAAATTCAACATGGGAGCCCCAAACCTGACTTTGCAGGGGGCAAAAGTTCTCCGTTACGCCACTGTGTAAAGGAACTGTTTTATGAGACTGTCTAAGACTGTTTGAAAATTTGTTAGCATTCAAAATAAACCCAAAACTGACATTAAAAATTCGTTTTTTTTTATATATATTATCTTTAATAAATGTAATTATAATTCGGACTACATTATGTTGCAGAAGAACCGCATTCCACCATTTTTTCACTCTTACTTTATGTTGCTCTGAATCTGTGACGTAGCCAGATTTAACAGACGACAGCCGCATTTGAATGATACTCGCTCTGTTTGGCGTTTTGGCACATTTTGAAGTGTCAGAAAACCCCGGTTATTGAACACTTCCCGAGAAAGCTATATCAAACAGATCAACGTTCAAATTTTTTATTAAGACGATGAAATATTTTGATATAATTTAACAGGGAATACCTGTTAGTCTATAATGGGATAATAGCCTTTGTCGCTCCATATCCCACACAAAAATATTAACTGTAACTTCATGTATAAGTTTAAGTTTATTTTTATAAGTTTTTTTTTTATAAGTTTAAATAGACTTATTTCATCCTGCATGTTGAAAAAAAATAAAGGAAATTGAAATCGAAACTTTCTCGACTCACAACAGTATCCCTGAGAAAAGCCGGTTTATAGTAACTATCCTCGATTATTTTTGTAAATTATTTTGAAAGAGATTGAAATTTGCGAAATGTTCGTTGTGCAGCTCCATGCTTAGTTTTTAAAAAGGTTGTTTATTCTTCTTTGAATATTTTGAATAAATGTTTCGCAAACATTAAGAATTTAAATTAGTCTGTGTTAATTTTGTATTTTTTAATATCTGTAAAAATTTAATTTAATAATCTTACAATCAAAAATGAGTTTTCTATATTGTTATAGCTCTAAATACTCCATCATATTTTTAATTTGTTTTTTTTATTAATACCACGTAGCATTTTATCTTCAAAATCTTACTCTGATCAATTAACATAAATCTGAGTATAATCTCTTTCTATATCTAATATTTTATCTTAAATAGCAGAAGTTTTGTTATTCATTGCTTCATTGATGTGTTTAAACTCGTTTTTTCATTCCAGGTTTATTAATTACCATTTTATGCAGTTGCATTTCATTATTACCTAAAGTAGGATTATTGTCCCGTTTGGCTCTACTTTTCTGTACTAAAATGTAAGCATTCTATTTTTTTGTTATAACATATATATATATTCAGTTCTTTATTTTTTCTATAATTCACTCTTTCACTATAGCGATTCATTTATTTAATTTTCGGTCTTATTTTACTAATTTGGTTTCCTATCTTATTACTGCACAATCCTTCTCTATCCTTTATTTATTGCATAAGATGTGATTTGGGATCTTATATTTATTTTTACATTATCAGTCATATAGTTTTCATCGAGTTATTTTACCGAATGAGTCAAACTTCTGTAAAAACCTTGAACTATGATAAAAATATTCATTTTATATTTAAAGCTGTTCAACATTTGTAAAATAAAATAAGTTGCTAATGTGTATATTAGTGTGTGCTATATAGATATTAATAGAAGCATATTGTGGAAAAGCTACTCTTCTGTAATTTTTCATTCTTTTTAATTCATTTTGAAAGTTGTGTTGTTTTCATTTAAAAGTGCTTATTTTTATTGACATATTTATGTTGTGGTCTTATTCAAACTCTTTAATTGCATTGAAAACTGATTAAATGGATGAATTTGCTTCTGTGTTGCTTATTTGTTATTGTATGGTTTTCTATTTATCTATACAGTAAGTTTTGACCAATAATTACTGATTCTTTGGTAAATTTGACAACAAATTGTACATGAGTACTAAAATAATGTCTTCATTTGTGTGCTTCTAAACAGATTATATGTATTTTACCTAATTGTTTCCAAATTATTGATAATTGTTTTCATATTGATCCTTTTATTTTTCTTTAAAAAAGAAACATTTTTTTTTCCTTTTGTTTGAAAATGCAGCATTTATGAATTTTATGGATATCAGCTTAGATAAAATTGAGAAATAAATCAGAATTTATATAGCTTATGAGAATTTAACTGTTAAAAATAAAGCTAGTTCTAGCTAATCTAAAAAAATGTTTATAATTCTTAATTTTTGTGGAAATTATTTATGTTTTACTCACACAGTGTTTTAGTACTTTGTAGCATGTTAGAAATATTTTGATTAGAGTCTGTCTGTGGCATAAGTTGAATATAAGGACTTTTTTGGCAGTTTTTTTTTTTACGCTTTCTTCGGGCGATTCTGCATTAGATTCTGTTTACCCTATTTTCCTGTCAGGTTCCGCTGTCTTTTCGTTTTTTATGGCGGATTTTCCAATCAGAGCAACAGTTACTTAAAAAAAAAAGAAAAAAAAAAAAAAACTTTCTAGAACAATTTTAATTTCTATGGGATTCTTTCTAACATTCTTTTCCTTTTGGATTTTCTACTGTTTGACATAGATATTTCTGGACAAAATTCACTGCCCTATATTTCCTATTATTTCTTAATATTTGTAAACATTAATTATTTATTAATATTATTTATTTATTTATTAATAATTATTCATTTATTAATAATTATTCATTTATTAATAATATTTATTAATTATAGTTAATAATATTTAATTATTAATTAATAATATTAATTAATTAATAATATGTTTGTGATGTTATTTATTAATTGTATTTATTAAAGTTTATTTTTAGTTATTGATTAGGTTGAGTATTCTTTCAATATTAGGTTGAATTTCAATTATTTTATTATTACCTTACTTCTTATTCCATATTATTTATTAATATTCTTTTTAAAAACTGATAAATTACTTAATTATTGATTAGTTGACTTAATTCTGTCATTATTAAGTTATATATTCCTTTATTATTTTGTCTTTATTTATTTATTCTATTTTTTTACTTATTGATAAATTATTCCAGTTATTGAGTAGGTTGACTATTAATTTTTACATTATTATTAATTTACTAAGAGGTTAATTTATAATTATTGATTGACTATATCAATTCTTACATTTTTTTATTTACCAAGAAGTTAATTTAAATTTTAAAAACCTTGTTTGTTTTGTATACCTTTTAAATATTAACCTGTTCCCTCTCTAACTATGGCAGTATCTATGTTTAGGAAATCATGCAAACAGAAGGGAGTGGATGATTGTTTCAATAAGTTTTTAGAAATTGTTAGGGAGATATCGATTGGGCTGAAAGAGATTTAGGTCAAATTCTTTAAAAGTGGAATTTAATCAAGATTTTTATCACAATCTATCTTGCCGACAAATGATTACTTGAGTCGTTTTGTGACAATTTTTTTACTTCCAAGTACTGCAAGGTTAAGTTAATTCTATTTATATTTAATTTATTCAATGTAAACAAGTAAGATTATCACTATATTTATTTTTATTACTTTAATTTTAAGGTTCATTCGCTTTAATATATTTAATTTTAATGTTCCTCTTCTAGGCTTAATGTGATAATAATGATAAATAGAGTAATTTGTTCATTACTATTCTAAATCTCTTTCAAAAATAGATTTTTATTCTTAAATTCAATGCAGTATTGCTAAAATAGTCATTATTCTATTTACATTTAGTTCTATAAAAATTTGTTCTTTCACTACTTTTTAGTTTAATATTTATGTATGAATTCTCTCTCCTATTCTTTTAGACTATTTTCTAGAAATACTACATGTTTCATTTTTATGCTTCTAGGATTAGAAAGAATCCCGCCACACATTCCTTTTCATACAAAGGGGGGAGGAGACAACCTTAGATCGAAGGCGGGAACTTCACTTTAGCGGAGTTTCGACGAGGGGAAGGGGCAAAGTATCATGTTTTATGTTTTTTTCTAGGGGAGGGATTTGTAACCCTATGCTTTCCTTCGCAACTAATCTCTCCCCCCCCAAGTGAAATAGGGGGTGGGTACAATTATATCATTTTATGAAAGTTTGGCATGAATGTTAGAAATAAGAATTTATAAATTTTTAAGGAAAAATTAAAATTTTCATTTTATTTGAATGTTTTGATGTAAAATGAAATGATTGTTATGTTTTGTTGTTTTGATTGGCTTTTAAAACCATTATATATTTCTCCTATCATACCAGAATTGCAAGATTCATCAGTTTAGTAAACTTTATGAAATTAAAGGGAAAAAAAGAAATACATGGAAAACATACACAGTTTGTTATGATGTATTTGATGAGAGTTAGTATATATTGATGGAGATATGAATCAGAAACCATAACATAAAGCAGTATTAAAGTATTATGAAGCAATAACCATGTCATTATCTGGAGACTGTAACATCAAACACACATACAGCAACAATAGCTTAAGCTCTACTGATGGACATTATAAAATTATTAGCTTGTTTGTCACCATTTCAGCTATAAAAAAAAATAAGGAACTAATTTAATAAAAATTGGTGAAGAGTATACTATAAACTTTTAATATCTTTTAAAATATTTTTCTCTCTACATGAACTAACAGCTATTTTTGTTTACTGTGCTTCAAAATATTAAATCGGTCTTTTTTTCAAAAAGGGAATGAAATGAGGGAATTCTAATTGTTTTAAAAACCTTTATTAATGAATTAATCAAAACCATATATATTTCATATAAGTAAAAACATTTTATTTCCATTATGTATAGGCAGATTAATGTAATTAGTGTATGTAATGTACTTAATGAGTATTTCTTATCGTATTTTCAAAAGAAATTATATCTAAGCAATTAATAAGTTCCTTGTCTTGTATAGGTTTCCTCCACAAATCAAACAAGTACATTTTAGCCAGAATTGGCTCTTTCACCATAAACTCACTCTCTCCACAAACTAGACAGCTCACTTTGTACATTTATTTCCATTGTTATTAAAATCTCATCAGTTCCATTATTTGAATAAAGTTTAACATATTAACCTTTTTGGTCTAAATACTAACTTAAACTAAGAAACTGATGATTTAATACTAAACAGTTCATTTAGTTTTCCTGGATCAGATGAAAAATTTCTTTTGCTTATATATATATATGTGTGTGTGTTATAAAATATTTTTTATGCTCACATTTTAGGCCAATATGCTCTCATAACAAGCACTTGTGTCTTAATTATTTTTATCTCTAGTATTATTTATAAAAGAAAAACTTTTATTTTGTTTAATGTAAATTTACAGGGTGGAAACAATATTTCTGTATCTATATTATTATTATTTTTAATAAAAAGGAACTTTGATTTATATAATGAGATTAAACATAAAGTACAATATCAAAATGTTTAAATTTTGTTTAAGATTTGCATACATACTCAAAACTAGACACATTCCTGTTCAAGTATTTAGAGGGGAGGGGGATATGTTTTATATAATTCATATGAAGTAATAAAGTTCGTAAAATCATACTTAGTTCTGTCATTTCTATTTTTTGTAGATTTCTGTATCACTGTTACATTTTTTATTTTCACGCATTTATAAAATTCAGGTTTAAAAACTTGAATAAACCTAAATCGGATTTTCATTGACATTGAGACATTTTTTTAAAAAAAATGATTTGTAGCTGTAGATCTTTTGTAAAATTTAAATTTAAAAATCCACTTGAATAAAGGTAAACTGAAGTTAAGTTTTCACATTCCTATTAATAAGAAAATAATGAAGCCATATAAATAGTTTCTATTATTTTTTAAATAATCTATAAATGTACATTGTAAAATTTAAAACTCTTTTTTTTTCTACTGATATACAATTAAATGAAACTGAAATTATCGCTCAGAGTATGTTTATTTCACTGAATAAAGGCTACTTATTTCTAAATAATTGTAATAAGGTATATAGATATTACCAGAGGAATTTTATTTTATTTATTTTTTTTATTGTCTCCAATTCTATAGTTAAAGCTTTGTGATAATTTTTTTTTTTATTGTGTTGTATATATCTGGAGCCATAAAAAATTGATTTATTCTTGTTCTCAAGATTTTCTAATATTATGTTTAAATATATTTTATTTGCAATTTATTACCTTTGGCGTTAATAAAGATATAATATATAACTTGTGAATGAATGTATTCTTTTTTTTCATTAAATCGGAGGTGAAAAACCTTTCTTGTGAAATTATGGACATAATATTTATTTTTATTAACATTATCACAAACCAACAAAGCTATGTTCAAACTGTGAATGAATATATTGATAACATTTAAATCATTTTTGTTAAATTGGGATTTTAATTAAGAAATATTAAGATTGATGATGCATAAAATAATGGTAGTTATTTTGAATGATGAAAAACATACTGAAACTATGTTTAAAACTAGAAAAAATAGGTGAATTATAAGTTGAGATCTTGGTGATAAATCTATTCCTTCCTTAATAGAATTTTTAACATTAAAGTGTTATATTTTCGTGCTTTCAAATAAATAGTTATCATATCATATAGAAATAAGTAAATATCAATAAAAAGGATTTTCAAGACCATTTTAAATTTATGTGCCTCAAATTAGCTAAAAGTCTGATGTGATGTGAATTAAAATGTTAAATCAGACTAATTTGTTGTTTTAAGGGTAGCTATCAATATATAACACACACAAGTAAAATATAAAGAGAATTTTAAAAAATGATTCAATGTGAATTTACATTCTTTATTGATTCGCTTTACAAACTTTTTCTCCCTCCCCCCCCCTTCTCCTTCAGCTGAATTTTGCTTCCTGCAAACTTATAGGGTTTTTGTTGCAGTGTGCTCACTCTCTTCAAATAATTTTTGCTCCCATCCTTAATTTTAAATCTTATGTGTCCAGTTTTCTACCTAGCAGTTTCCATTAGTAGTTGCTTTTAAAAATATGAAGTATTTAAAAAAATCCATTATTTCATTTTGTTTTTGTTATTAATGTGAATTTCTGCTTAGAGTGGTTATTTCTGTTAGAGATGAATGAGGGTGTCATAGTTTTTTTTTAGTGAGCAAAATTTTATAAAGAGTAATGACGTTTTAGCAAGGAAGAAAACCAGGCCCATTGGAAATAAACTTTGAAAGTATATCAAATTAATAGAAAATAAAGTCCACATATCTGTTTCTGTTAAAATTACTCCAGACCTACAGCTCTGTTCAAGATCTGAATGAATTTATTGAGAACTATCTGTATCTGTGCCAGATAAAATTAAAGAAATATATATTGCATTTTGTTACAGATGTTACGAAAATTTCCTTAAAAAGATTATTATTGTATGTGAATGTAACAAGAGATAGAAAATCCTTTAAATTTTGTTTACTAACAAAGCAGTGCCGATATAAGAACATTTCGGCCCTTCTGGTACTGCAGAATCAAAATTTATAACCAGAAAATCTTATTACGTCCAGCTTATCCGAGCCTGGGCCTCTGGGTGCCCGCCCCAAGCGCCTGATGCAGTGCTTCTCAAACTTTCAATACTGGCGCCCCCCTTTTCAATCACAATTTTTATCGCGCCCCCCTTATACATAATAATTTACTGAATGCAATAATAATGCACTTTTACGATAAAGCAACAATATTTATTATAAACCGTACAAATTCATGACATAAGTATTAAATTTAGTATATGTTACTTTTAAGCAAAAAAAAGTTAAGTAATAGGATAATTACTATAAGTTATTTTTCCTTTCTCTGATTCTTAAATTGGAACATATTACAAAATGCGGTGGTTGCTTAGAAGACAAGATATAGATATCAGCTAAATATAGAAAATGAACTCAGAGGGTCAATTTCTTATCTTAAAACTCCTTTCAAAAACTTTGCTCTGTAAGACAAGCCCATGGAAGTAGCTAATAATTATTAAACTTGTTCTTAATTTAGTATTAATTAATTAGTCATAAAATACTCTGTGCACCACACATACATTAAAAGCAGTGTTTCTCAAACTTTCAATACTGGCGACCCAATTTTCAATCATAATTTTTGTCTCGCCCCCCTGTACAACAATAATGTATTTACTGCAATAAAAATGCACTTTGAGAGAGAGACGCTAAAGTTACAATACAATCTTATTTATAAACCGTACAAATTAATACGATAAGTATATTAAATTTTGTGTATATGTAACTTTTAAGTAATATATATATATATATATTAAGAAAATTACTTAAAATATATATATTACTCAGAATTTTGTTATTTTTCTTTCTCTAATTTTTAAATTGGAACAGATCGCAAAATGATGTATTTAATTAAAGATTTATTTCCTTCAGCATTCATTTCTCAAAGTACAAATGTCATTAGAAAAATAGTCTAGTCAATGTCGCTCTCTATCATATCCATCACATCTGGCATTATAGGGTACGTTTGCGTGAGTCTGGGCAACCTATCGGACGTCTGCGCAAAACATGTAAAAATGCTTTTCCTCGTACAATTCCAGTCAGTTTTGGTCGACTCGATACTCCTATAGCTACCGAATCTAGCTTGAATGTACATTTTTTTAAATTTCCACGTTAATTGTAATTCACGGTAATTAAGTATTTACGGTAGTAGATTAAAACAATATCATACATACATTTTTAAGTCGTAAGCAAACATTCGATCATAATAAAGAATCAACAAGTACACAGACGAACGAGCATGGTTCCGAAAATTAAATCAAGGCGATCTTCTCAAAAATACTTAAATTTTGGATTTACCACTACTGAAGTAAATGATGTGGAAAAAAAGCCCCAGCTCGATTTGTCTTAAAACTTACAAATCTGTAGAACATGTAAAATCATTTAGCTATGTTGGCAAAAAATTTAAAAAAGTATTTTCTGGATGAGGACAGCTTGGTAGCAAGTTACGAGTGGATGTTAGGGATCTATTTCAAGATACTCCAGAAGGGCTCTCAACTTCCGAAGAAGAAATCTTCATAGATTTCACATCCAGTGAAAAATTAAAAGGCAATTTTGTAATAAATCACTCTTTGAATTTGGGGTAGAGGTGGATGAGGAATTTTCTGTACTGAAAAAAAAAGCACTTCGTATACTATTACCATTTTCAACATCCTACCTTTTTCAAACCGGATTTTCTGCAGTGGATGCCTTGAAGACAAAATATAGATCTCAGCTAAATATAGAAAAATAACTCTTTAAGTGTCAATTTCTGATATTATAAACCTTCCTTTGAAAAAACTTTCCTCTACAAGACAAGCCCGTGGAAGTCCCTAATAATTATTAAACTTGTTCTTAATTTAGTAATAAGATTGATTGAATATTAACGTCGCACTGTTCAGCTGCACGAGGGCTTTTGACGACGGACCACGTAATTTTGAACAATGGTCAAGTGACGTGGATGACACCTGAGCTGGCACCCCTCTCTCCTAACTACCACACCACACCAACGGGAAAACGTTTCAACTCTCAACAGATTTAACGTGCATCGCTGCCCTACACGGCGGGTCTTTAGTAGTACTGGGCTCGAACTCGTGACAAGGCAAGCCACGATCCGATACCTATACCACTCGGCTACCGCGGCCAAATTCAGTAATAAGAAATTATTTATAAAATACCTTCTTCAGTACTGATACATCAAACGTATACTGGCTGAAACACCGACTCTTCGCACGAGTTCATTTTTTAAAAAAATAAAACATTCTTGATACAATAGCTGAACTGTAAGGAGAGCAAAACTGTGTGCACAACATTGTATACAAAAATGTAAAATGATTTTTTTTTTAGATAAATGCTATAATTGTAAGTAACTGTTTAAAAGAACTGTAATTTTAAACCTCACACAATTAGCATTTAGAATTAATGTTAAATTATGAAAAAGAATGTAAAATTCCGATGAAGAATAATTGTGTTACTTTTTAACTTTTAAGGCGAGAAGACTTCAAAATGTTTTAACCCGGGAGCAGGCGCGTACTCGATACTAACATTAATGGTAGTGCGGGGGGACTCAGTCACCCCAATCATTTGTTTAGAATTATTTTTACTGTACACGATACAAATCGGAATTCTAGTGAATATTTTAATTTATAGAAAGTATATACTTACCTTCTTTCAAGGACTATTCAATTCTTTGATGATTTGAGAAAAAATCCAATAAAACTGAACTAAAATGATTCAAAAGTACAAGACCATAATAAAGGACGCAAATCAGACACTTTTCAGTTATCCTACAGAAATGTTAAACCAATCAATTCTTTTCCAAATATCGCAAAACTCAATTATTTACAATTTCCCTAAGCGAAAAGCAAACACATAAAAGATGGGAGGGAACTAATATTGATAATAACCATACCATAAGATTGAAGGTCAATCAAATGATTAGCAAACGTACTATGCAGCCTGGCTGAAAAGTGAATCATGACTTCCTTGGATGACAGTCTATTTTTGGGTACCTGGACTGATAAACAGTCCTCAATCCCATATCATGATGTCTGTGATGCAGGACTTGACTTCGTTGGTTTTTTCAGTCTGCGGAGTGGCATGTCGGCGATTTGGCTGTGGTGATGGAATCCGGGAGGAGGGGCTTAGAGATGACTACTTGGAGTTAAAGTTTTATACGGTGCTGAGAGCTTAGGACTGCTCTCTCAGTGAATTGGAGGTAGAAGTGAATTTAGCCTCAGGCTGGCTGCCCATGGGGGTAAAAGTTAAAAATATATACTTGTCCAGTTGGGTGTGGAGATTAAATAAATATTGAAAGAAAAATAATAAAAAATTTTTAAAATTTACTAGGGTGCAATAATTAAAAAATTATTGCAGGGATAAAAAAGCTAAGGCGGATTGTAAGAATCCAAAAGGATTCTTCTTGGCCTTTTAGTATTATCATTACAGTTGTAATCGTTTAGATTTAACATATTTACATTATTAGTATTTGGCAAATTATCGAAAAAATTTATAGCTAATTTTTGAATATGTGCTTTAAAACTAGTGATTTTAAGAGCTTTATTTATGCGATCATTTTTCATGTAGCGGCAGGCATTTACAATCATTCTAATATATGAATTCTGCAGAGTATTTAAAATATTAATATTGGTTTTAGCAGCATAACCCCATACTGGACAGGCATAAGCGAGTATTGGACGCATAACGGCTGTATAAAGAAGCACTTTGTTATCTCTACTTAAATGTGAGTTCCGGGAAATTAGGGGAAAAAATTTAAACATTGTTTTTCGGAACTTATCGCGAACGTGTAATATGTGTTGTTTCCAAGTTAAGTGTGAGTCAAAAATAACGCCAAGATATTTGGTATTCTGAGACCAGGGAATTTGTTTATTGAACATTATGAGAGGGGGAGGAATGGTGCGCTTTTGGTAAAGATGACTGCACAAGATTTTTCTACATTGATACTAATTTTCCATCTGTCGTAATAATTTTCTAGCAGCTTGAGGTGTTTGTTAATGGCAAAGGTAACAGTCTTTAAGTTTTTGTACTTGGCATTAATGGCCGTATCATCCGCATAGAGACTAATTCATGACTTCCTTTTCTTTTTCTACAACTAATGTACAGTATTTCAATAAAAATTACAGTGGTGAATTGTTTATCTTCTTAGAATTTTTCTCAGGGTCTGGGTTTCGTTTCTTCTTTTAAAGAGTAATATTTTATGTTAAAACGTAATAAAAAAAATCTCATTGAGGAAATACAGCAAATAAAACAAAATGTTTTTTTTTCTTTAATTTGGTTTTGGGATCAAAGATAGCTATTTGATGACGGAAAAAAGCCAGATAATAAACAAATTATGTCAGTGTTGCGTGTATTTTTTTATGATGGAAGAAAGCATTTTGTTTTACTTCTCTTTCCGGTTATTTTTTTAAACAAATCTTTAAATTTTCGATACGCTCGCGTCCCCCAGGGGGGCGCGCCCCACACTTTGAGAAACACTGCTGTAAATAAAACTCTGAAAGTTGATTTATTATTCATTGCCCTTTCCAAAACATCTCTAAATGTAATAGTGGAATGTGGATCAATACGAAGAATAGACCAGAGATTATTACGATGCCTAGTATATCTAATACAATTAAATATAATGTGGTCCAAATCATTTATATGTTTACATGTAATACACATTGCATTATCCTGTAAATTAAATCTATATAGAAGGCCTGGAGTAATAATCATTTTACTGAAGATTCGAGTGCTTAAGATTTTTTCTCTTCGATTCTCTGTCCACTTTGAAATATCAATGGTTGGAATATTTCTCAATTTTTCAAAATATTTGCTTGAGTAAAATGTTTCATTGATTTTTTGAATTCTATTTCGATATATATTTTTATGAATGTCTTCTGAAGCAATCCAGTCAATGTAAACATTGGACTCCGTGACCGATCTTGCGAGATTATCCGCCTGCTCATTCCAAACAATTTTCGAGTGTCCCGGAGTCCAAAGCAGAATTAACTGATTAACGTAGTTAGATAGCATATAAATTTTGTTAGCAAGTCTATGAATTACCTTATTGAATGATCACTTTATAGCCTTTATTCTCAAACAAAAAAAAAGTTTTGGCATTGTTTCCAAAACAGTTTTCTTTGTAAGGAAAAGTGTCTAATAATTTAAATGTTTCTTGAAAAACTATTGTAACCAAATTAAAAATTCGAAATACTGTTACAATGAAAATTTCAAATAAAATTTCTAGTAATCTATTGTGTGCATGTGTGTAGACATACCAATCCTTAATTTTACCAAAAACATATCAATGGGTTGACATAATTAGCATTGATATAATTAGAATATTTCAAAACAAAGGAACTTCAACATAGAAATGTGATATCATAATGCAAACTACATCTTAGCTACAAAGTAAGAATTAATGTGCTATTCAAATAATTGCAAATAAAAACTTTATGCAGATCAACACTATGCTATTTAAATTGTTACAATAAGCACTGCTTGAAGTAACCACATATTAACTTTGTGCAATTCAAAGAATTGTATAATTCAAATAAATGAAAATAAACAGTGGAGTACACACACTACTTTCATGGGAGAAGTTATATTTCTAAAAAAATGTTGAGGAAAGCATCTAGGTGTGATATTTGTGCTAAAAATTAAAAAAATTTTGGTTCTATGGGACATACTTGAGCTTCTAAATCCTACCTTTGTGTAATTCTACCACTGAAAATAAGCAGTGTGTAATTCAAATAATTACAAGTAAACAGTATGTAATTCAAACAATTACAAATAGAAAAATATGTAGTTTAAATAGTAAATAAACACTGATTAGTTCAAAATAATGGCAAGTAAGCAATTTTTTAAATTTCCAATGGTCAAGATTACAGAAGACTACTCACCACAAAAATGGAAGGTGGATATTCAGACTTGACAAATAATCACTTTATACTTCAAATACTTACAAATAAAAATATATTATTCCAATATATGCAAATAATGTCATTGTATTGTTCAAAATGGTCGTAAATTAATATTATATAACCTTAATTTATTGTAATTAACAGTGTATTTATCTTTGTCTTATTTATGAAGATGACCAAATAAAATTTAAAAATGTTTTTATTTCATTTTTATGTCTAGAAATCTATTTATATGTACATATAAACTTTCTAAGCAGTTTGTAAAAATCTTTTATAAAAAAATCTGTCATTGACAGAATTCCATGACTAAGGCCAGCATTACAAAACTAATGAATTTAATTACATGCAACTAATATTCTTTAAAAGTACAAGAGAGCAGGTTCTCATTGACACTATTAAGTCTGTGCTTCTCCTCATAATCACTACCTAAACTTGCTACTTTGCAGTGATTTCCTCTCTTAGCAGCCCCTTGTGAGGGAATTTTGACTGTAGAAAATTATATACATATTTATAAATTACAATATACAGGAATGAATTTAATTTTTTTAGTCTATCCCCCCCCTGGTATAAGTACATTCTTTTTCCACAAAGTGCATATAAATGTCTCCAAAAGTGATTGGAAACAATAGCTTTTCATTATATATATGTTTTGTTGTCTCTCTGAACAAATGGATCGAAAAGTTTGTTCCCATTGCATGTTGATTTTTCATCATATCTAGCCTTTGATATTGTTTCCAATTCCTTATAATCACTCGACATTATCTACAAATCATATAAATTAAGATTTTAATATGCATATATTGTTATTCTTCTAAACATGATATAATTTATAAAATACAATACATATTATAGATTTAGAATACTGATTAAATAACTATTAAAAATTTTTGATAATCTTAATTAGCATAATTAATCTTTATTCGCATAAAATTAAACAAAATCAAGCATTAATTTTTTTAAGTACAAGAAAGAATTTGGATTTGATGTGGATGAGAGTCAGTTCTCTCTCTCTCTCTCTCAGCAATTAAATACACTAACTAATTCAACAGTAAAGTAAGAATAAAGAAGATACTCTTAAATGCATTTTTTATGTATTTATCAGTATTTTTCACTATAAAAGTTATTAAAAAAAGTGAAATATGCGCATGCAATTCAGAAATTAAACACACTGATTAATCTTAAATCAGCCAAAATTAACAAAATGGAAATAAGTACTTTTCACATATTTATAGCTATTTTTTTTTTAGTTAAATAGGGAAAAAAATGTAATACTATATCTATAATGAAGTTTTATATGCAGAAATAAGTACATGCAGTGTATCTAATTATATTCTAAATAATATGAAACAAAAAAGTTTACAAGGTATTTTTGCAAAGATACTGAACATTACACCGGAAGTATTGTTGGGCTCCAGGTCAATGTTGTTGTTTACAAAGTAGAACGTCTCCATAGTTATTATTGAAAATAATTTTAAAATGACAACAAAAAAAAACAATGGTGATCAACTGCATACTTACTCACCAGTTACAGAGCAACCAGAATAGATAACAGAAGTGGTACCCTAATCTGTGTATTTCTTTACGTTTGCAAAATTAAAATTCTTCGAGTTCGAAATGCTCAGAAAATATATCACTCTTTTAAAACTTGAAATATCGTCGGCGTATTTGATAAAAACAAAAAATATTGAAAATGCAATAATTAAAAAGTAATCACATTTCAGTCGAAATGTCTTTTGGAATATCTTTTAATTTCTGTGACTTTGAAGATTTATTTCTTCTCTGCAAAATTTGATTAGATGGTGGCTCGAAAATCAGAATTTTGTGGGCACTGAATTCGGGGTTTCAATTGCCTTCTGTTAGTGAAAGTCTGGTACAAAAAGCATGCTTCTTCAAAATGTTCGGAACATACTGAGGAATACTTAGTCGGTTTGAAATTTTTTCTGCCCAAGTTTTGCAACCACTTTTTTAATAAACATGGATCCTTTAGCGGAAACGAAAAAAAAGGTTTTTGACCAACAGTCAGACTTTC
>BMAU01003104.1:0-10392 GCA_019973935.1 Trichonephila clavipes | reverse complement strand
TAAACTAAAATTAGATGGAACGCGGGCGACGGCGCGACAGCGCCTTTTCCCAGGAGGGTGGGAGGAAAAGTAAAAACCATATGACGGAAAGCGGATCTAATCAAGAGATCTCCCCGACAGAACGGGGAGGGAGGACGTACCCCGAAACTCGGAACGCTCTATCGAAGCAGAGCGCCGGCGGGGGGAGGGGAAGAAGGCAGGAAGGAACGCGGGACGGCCGAAGGCTGTGACTCAAAGGCGGTGACTTATCACCCAAGAACCCAAAATAAAATGACGCAGTGCAGTGCAGCTAATATATGTTGTTGAGAGTGTGAAAAGAGTGTTTAATTGTTGAATTATGGAGGGCGAAGCGGGTTTCTCCACTTCGTCGAAGAGTATGCATATTTAATTTTAGGATGAGGATACGTAAATACTGTTTGTGCTTTGATAATTGGATTGTCATGAGATTCAATAGATTTAAATACATTTCTAGATAAATTAGTGATGTAATTAGAAATCGGCTCCATTTGTAGGTCGTTGTGAATCACGTCATTTCGGACGTACCAAGGTGCGTTCGTCATGACGCGTAGTATTTTGTTTTGCATTACTTGAATTTTTTTCATGTGGGTGGCGGCTGCGGCTCCCCAAACGGGTGAGCCATAAGTGATAACTGGGCGCAGAATCTGCTTGTAGAGAATGACTTTATTTTCTAGGGATAGAGGAGACCTCCTCCCGACAAGGGAGATGGCTAGAGAAATTCTACCCCAGAATTTCTCAGATAGATAGTCGATGTGCTTTTTGAACGTTAAGCGGCTATCAATGTGTAGACCCAGATATTTCACCACCGGAACCCACTGTATGTTGTCATCAAAAAGTGTAAGTTGGATAGGCGGGTCGATAACCCCCCATTTCCTAAAAACAATTGCTTGTGATTTATCTACATTAATTGCAATTCTCCAGTGTGTAAGCCACGTTTCAAGTTTATCTAAAAAGTGTTGAATAGTTTTAATAGTGTATTTCAGCTGGACACCTTGCGAGAGAACTGCGGAATCATCCGCAAACAGGCAAGTACTGACGGTGGAGTGCTGTGGAAAGTCATGTGTGTAGATGTTGTACAAGTACGGTGAGAGAACAGATCCCTGAGGGACCCCAGAGAGGCAAGATCCCGTGTTAGAATATGAATTATTTACACGAACTCTAAAGGTTCTATTGTGTAAGAAATTATGAATAATTTTAATTAAATAATCAGGGAACTGTAATTTAATTAATTTGTACGTGAGGCCATCGTGCCACATTTTGTCAAATGCCCTTTTAACGTCTAAAAAGACACCTACAGTATAAAATTTGTGGGCAAAACCCTCGTTTATAATGTTTGTTACACGTATCAGTTGGTTTAGCGTTGAATGGCCCTCCCGGAAGCCGCATTGCTCCGGGGGAATACAATCTATGGCTTTGCAGTGAGATTTTATTCTTGTTAAAATAATTCTTTCGAATATCTTAGCAGTGGCGTTAATTAAGCTAATTGGTCTGTAGCCTTGTGGATATGTTCTATCTTGGTTTGGCTTGGCCAGCATAATGACGTTTGCTTGCTTCCACAGTGTAGGAAAGTGATTTTTAATGAGGCATTGATTGTACAGCTTAGTTAAATGAGTAAGCGCATTTTGCGTAAAATATTTAAATGCTATGTTTGGGATTTGATCGGGGCCTGCAGCTTTTCTATTCTGCAGTTTTTTAATAATGCCTCTGACCTCGGAGGGGGAAGTGAGAGGGGGCGTGCATGTTGCGAAGTTGTCGAAATAGTCATCGACTAAACTTTCAACTTCTTCAATCTTGTCGTCACAGTAGGGTTCTTCATTTTCCTGAAAAGTGACTTCAAGTGTATCTTTGAAAGCCTCCGTCTTTTCGAAATCCGAATAGGCCATTCCACCCGGACCATGAAGAGGTGGAAGGGGGATATGCCTTTTAGAAAATTTCCTATGTAAATTATACAAGGAATTGTCCTCAGGATTTAATGTTAATAGAAAATCTTTCCATGTCCTTTTTTTTTTATGTTCTTGGATTTCTCTCCTGATCTGTCTAATGAGAGCGTTAACTTCGCGTTTGTATGGCGGGTATCTGGTCTCATTCCAGAGTTTACGAAATCTATTTTTAGCTCGGATAAGCTCTCTGATGTTTTCAGGGAGGCGGAGGTGTGGAGTGGTAATTAATCTGGTGGATGTGGAAGCAGAAATAGCATTCGAAATATTGCTGGTAAAATTTTGAACGGCTAGATCCAAATCATCTATCCGGGGATTTCCGGGAATGGTGTGATAAATTATTTCTTGAAATTTAATCCAGTTGGTAGTTTTTAAAGTTCTAAGGATTGGTGGAAGTGCATTATTAGTGACGAAATCAAAAATAACTGGATTGTGATCACTGCTAAGAGTATTTATAGTAAAAATTTCAGTGTGAGATAAATTAACTGCAAAGCCTATGTCAAGGATAGCGTTGGAGTGTCGACTGTTGAAGTGTGTAGGAGTATCGGGGGCAAGAATATCCAGTGCCGACCCAACGGCCCAATTGCACAGAATATTTCCATTTGAGTTTGCCCTGCCTGGGTTCCAGCTGGGATGTCGAGCATTAAAATCGCCGAAGAGAAAGGCTTTGTTGCTATGGATGAGAATTGCGTCGAGTTCCGTAGTATTAATGGAGCCGTGTGGAGGTCTATAAATACACGCCACAGTAATCTTACTGTTGTTTCCTAACTGAAGTATGATTGATGAATTTTCGAAGGTGTTTGAAACATTTAGGATGGCGTGGTGCCTAATAGAATTCTTGACGAAGAGGGCCGTTCCGCCCCCTCTATGTGTTGTGCGGTCACTTCTGTGACAAGTGTAATTTGGAATGCTAACTCTGTCCGCAGGACGAAGATGAGTTTCTTGTATCCCGATTACGTCGGGGTTATAATCAATAATGCAATCTTTTAATTCCTCTAAATTAGTTTTTAAACCATTAGCATTCCAGCTAAAAAACCTGAGAGAGTGATCCCTATTACTACAATTGAATTTTAATTTTAAAGCTTAGTTTCTAATATGGACAGCATTTGTCCCCACTTCGACATCATCTGGGCCATTTGATTCATGACTTCTTTGGCATCCAGAGAATTGTTGTTTGTGCCTTTTTTAACTACTTCCGCAAAGGAAGGTGTTGTTGGCTGTTTTTTATTGTCCTTGCGCGCAGCCGCTCGCTCTTGCCAGACGTTCTTCGTCGATTTTGATTTGTTCGTTTTTGTGTTGATGGGATTCCTGGGGCATCCCGAGAAGTTTGCAGGGTGCGGGCCGCTGCATTTGGCACACTTAGCCGGGGCCTTGGCTGACTTGGTGCAATCAGAGGTGAGATGGCCTCCTGAGCATTTCAGACACTTCGGTGCTCTTTAATATTTCTCCTAAATTTGTGAGCTTTTTATACCTCAAACTTTTGAATAAATAGAATGTTTTTGTGGTATAGATTTCACCAATGGAGAGACTCGATTCACCTGACGTCATAGTCACATGTCATCGGCAAGCGCGGATATCAACAAATAGCCATGTGCTTCATTCGACTGAGTATTTAGCCGCCATTTTCGGATTTGCACATGTTCTATCGAGCAGCAAAATGAGATACTGCAGCGCATTAAATTGTCGTAATGCAAAAGGAAAGTCTGACTGTTGGTCAAAAACCTTTTTTTCGTTTCCGCTAAAGGATCCATGTTTATTAAAAAAGTGGTTGCAAAACTTGGGCAGAAAAAATTTCAAACCGACTAAGTATTCCTCAGTATGTTCCGAACATTTTGAAGAAGCATGCTTTTTGTACCAGACTTTCACTAACAGAAGGCAATTGAAACCCCGAATTCAGTGCCCACAAAATTCTGATTTTTCGAGCCACCATCTAATCAAATTTTGCAGAGAAGAAATAAATCTTCAATGTCACAGAAATTAAAAGATATTCCAAAAGACATTTCGACTGAAATGTGATTACTTTTTAATTATTGCATTTTCAATATTTTTTGTTTTTATCAAATACGCCGACGATATTTCAAGTTTTAAAAAGAGTGATATATTTTCTGAGCATTTCGAATTCGAAGAATTTTAATTTTGCAAACGTAAAGAAATACACAGATTAGGGTACCACTTCTGTTATCTATTCTGGATGCTCTGTAACTGGTGAGTAAGTATGCAGTTGATCACCATTGTTTTTTTTTTTTGTTGTCATTTTAAAATTATTTTCAATAATAACTATGGAGACGTTCTACTTTGTAAACAACAACATTGACCTGGAGCCCAACAATACTTCCGGTGTAATGTTCAGTATCTTTGCAAAAATACCTTGTACACTTTTTTGTTTCATATTATTTAGAATATAATTAGATACACTGCATGTACTTATTTTTGCATATAAAACTTCATTATAGATATAGTATTACATTTTTTTCCCTATTTAACTAAAGAAAAATAGCTATAAATATGTGAAAAGTACTTATTTCCATTTTGTTAATTTTTGGCTGATTTAAGATTAATCAGTGTGTTTAATTTCTGAATTGCATGCACATATTTCACCTTAATAACTTTTTTATAGTGAAAAATACTGATAAATACATAGAAAATGCATTTAAGAGAGTATCTTCTTTATTCTTACTTTACTGTTGAATTAGTTAGTGTATTTAATTGCTGAGAGAGAGAGAGAGAACTGTCTCTCATCCACATCAAATCCAAATTCTTTCTTGTACTTAAAAAACTAATGTTTGATTTTGTTTAATTTTATGCGAATAAAGATTAATTATGCTAATTAAGATTAGCAATAATTTTTAATAGTTATTTAATCAGTATTCTAAATCTATAATATGTATTGTATTTTATAAATTATATCATGTTTAGAAAAATAACAATATATGCATATTAAAATCTTAATTTATATGATTTGTAGATAATGTCGAGTGATTATAAGGAATTGGAAACAATATCAAAGGCTAGATATGAGATGAAAAATCAACATGCAATGGGAACAAACTTTTCGATCCATTTGTTCAGAGAGACAACAAAACATATATATAATGAAAAGCTATTGTTTCCAATCACTTTTGGAGACATTTATATGCACTTTGTGGAAAAAGAATGTACTTATACCAGGGGGGGAATAGACTAAAAAAATTAAATTCATTCCTGTATATTGTAATTTATAAATATGTATATAATTTTCTACAGTCAAAATTCCCTCACGAGGGGCTGCTAAGAGAGGAAATCACTGCAAAGTAGCAAGTTTAGGTAGTGATTATGAGGAGAAGCACAGACTTAATAGTGTCAATGAGAACCTGCTCTCTTGTACTTTTAAAGAATATTAGTTGCATGTAATTAAATTCATTAGTTTTGTAATGCTGGTCTTAGTCATGGAATTCTGTCAATGACAGATTTTTTTATAAAAGATTTTTACAAACTGCTTAGAAAGTTTATATGTACATATAAATAGATTTCTAGACATAAAATGAAATAAAAACATTTTTAAATTTTATTTGGTCATCTTCATAAATAAGACAAAGATAAATACACTGTTAATTACAATAAATTAATGTTATATAATATTAATTTACGACCATTTTGAACAATACAATGACATTATTTGCATATATTGGAATAATATATTTTTTATTTGTAAGTATTTGAAGTATAAAGTGATTATTTGTCAAGTCTGAATATCCACCTTCCATTTTTGTGGTGAGTAGTCTTCTGTAATCTTGACCATTGGAAATTTAAAAAATTGCTTACTTGCCATTATTTTGAACTAGTCAGTGTTTATTTACTATTTAAACTACATATTTTTCTATTTGTAATTGTTTGAATTACATACTGTTTACTTGTAATTATTTGAATTACACACTGCTTATTTTCAGTGGTAGAATTACACAAAGGTAGGATTTAGAAGCTCAAGTATGTTCCATAGAACCAAAAATTTTTTAATTTTTAGCACAAATATCACACCTAGATGCTTTCCTCAACATTTTTTTAGAAATATAACTTCTCCCATGAAAGTAGTGTGTGTACTCCACTGTTTATTTTCATTTATTTGAATTATACAATTCTTTGAATTGCACAAAGTTAATATGTGGTTACTTCAAGCAGTGCTTATTGTAACAATTTAAATAGCATAGTGTTGATCTGCATAAAGTTTTTATTTACAATTATTTGAATAGCACATTAATTCTTACTTTGTAGCTAAGATGTAGTTTGCATTATGATATCACATTTCTATGTTGAAGTTCCTTTGTTTTGAAATATTCTAATTATATCAATGCTAATTATGTCAACCCATTGATATGTTTTTGGTAAAATTAAGGATTGGTTCTACACACATGCACACAATAGATTACTAGAAATTTTATTTGAAATTTTCATTGTAACAGTATTTCGAATTTTTAATTTGGTTACAATAGTTTTTCGAGAAACATTTAAATTATTAGACACTTTTCCTTACAAAGAAAACTGTTTTGGAAACAATGCCAAAACTTTCTTTTTTTGTTTGAGAATAAAGGTTATAAAGTGATCATTCAATAAGGTAATTCATAGACTTGCTAACAAAATTTATATGCTATCTAACTACGTTAATCATTTAATTCTGCTTTGGACTCCGGGACTACTCGAAAATTGTTTGGAATGAGCAGGCGGATAATCTCGCAAGATCGGTCACGGAGTCCAATGTTTACATTGACTGGATTGCTTCAGAAGACATTCATAAAAATATATATCGAAATAGAATTCAAAAAATCAATGAAACATTTTACTCAAGCAAATATTTTGAAAAATTGGGAAATATTCCAACCATTGATATCATTTCAAAGTGGACAGAGAATCGAAGAGAAAAAATCTTAAGCACTCGAATCTTCAGTAAAATGATTATTACTCCAGGCCTTCTATATAGATTTAATTTACAGGATAATGCAATGTGTATTACATGTAAACATATAAATGATTTGGACCACATTATATTAAATTGTATTAGATATACTAGGCATCGTAATAATCTCTGGTCTATTCTTCGTATTGATCCACATTCCACTATTACATTTAGAGATGTTTTGGAAAGGGCAATGAATAATAAATCAACTTTCAGAGTTTTATTTACAGCAGTGTTTCTCAAAGTGTGGGGCGCGCCCCCCTGGGGGGCGCGAGCGTATCGAAAATTTAAAGATTTTTTTTAAAAAAATAACCGGAAAGAGAAGTAAAACAAAATGCTTTCTTCCATCATAAAAAAAAATACACACACAACAACACTGACATAATTTATGTTTATTATCTGGCTTTTTTCCGTCATCAAATAGCTATCTTTGATCCCAAAACCAAATTAAAGAAAAAAAACATTTTGTTTTATTTGCTGTATTTCCTCAATGAGAGATTTTTTTATTACGTTTTAACATAAAATATTACTCTTTAAAAGAAGAAACGAAATCCAGACCCTGAGAAAAATTCTAAGAAGATAAACAATTCACTACTGTAATTTTTATTGAAATACTGTACATTAGTTGTAGAAAAAGAAAAGGAAGTCATGATTCACTTTTCAGCCAGGCTGCATAGTACGTTTGCTAATCATTTGATTGACCTTCAATCTTATGGTATGGTTATCAATATTAGTTCCCTCCCATCTTTTATGTGTTTGCTTTTCGCTTAGGGAAATTGTAAATAATTGAGTTTTGCGATATTTGGAAAAGAATTGATTGGTTTAACATTTCTGTAGGATAATTGAAAAGTGTCTGATTTGCGTCCTTTATTATGGTCTTGTACTTTTGAATCATTTTAGTTCAGTTTTATTGGATTTTTTTCTCAAATCATCAAAGAATTGAATAGTCCTTGAAAGAAGGTAAGTATATACTTTCTATAAATTAAAATATTCACTAGAATTCCGATTTGTATCGTGTACAGTAAAAATAATTCTAAACAAATGATTGGGGTGACTGAGTCCCCCCGCACTACCATTAATGTTAGTATCGAGTACGCGCCTGCTCCCGGGTTAAAACATTTTGAAGTCTTCTCGCTTTAAATGTTAAAAAGTAACACAATTATTCTTCATCGGAATTTTACATTCTTTTTCATAATTTAACATTAATTCTAAATGCTAATTGTGTGAGGTTTAAAATTACAGTTCTTTTAAACAGTTATTTACAATTATAGCATTTATCTAAAAAAAAATCATTTTACATTTTTGTATACAATGTTGTGCACACAGTTTTGCTCTCCTTACAGTTCAGCTATTATATCAAGAATAATGTTTTATTTTTTTAAAAAATGAACTCGTGCGAAGAGTCGGTGTTTCAGCCAGTATACGTTTGATGTATCAGTACTGAAGAAGGTATTTTATAAATAATTTCTTATTACTGAATTTGGCCGCGGTAGCCGAGTGGTATAGGTATCGGATCGTGGCTTGCCTTGTCACGAGTTCGAGCCCAGTACTACTAAAGACCCGCCGTGTAGGGCAGCGATGCACGTTAAATCTGTTGAGAGTTGAAACGTTTTCCCGTTGGTGTGGTGTGGTAGTTAGGAGAAAGGGGTGCCAGCTCAGGTGTCATCCACGTCACTTGACCATTGTTCAAAATTACGTGGTCCGTCGTCAAAAGCTCTCGTGCAGCTGAACAGTGCGACGTTAATATTCAATCAATCTTATTACTAAATTAAGAACAAGCTTAATAATTATTAGGGACTTTCACGGGCTTGTCTTGTAGAGGAAAGTTTTTCAAAGGAAGGTTTATAATATCAGAAATTGACACTTAAAGAGTTATTTTTCTATATTTAGCTGAGATCTATATTTTGTCTTCAAGGCATCCACTGCAGAAAATCCGGTTTGAAAAAGGTAGGATGTTGAAAATGGTAATAGTATACGAAGTGCTTTTTTTTTTCAGTACAGAAAATTCCTCATCCACCTCTACCCCAAATTCAAAGAGCGATTTATTACTGGATCACTGGATGTGAAATCTATGAAGATTTCTTCTTCGGAAGTTGAGAGCCCTTCTGGAGTATCTTGAAATAGATCCCTAAAATCCACTCGTAACTTGCTACCAAGCTGTCCTCATCCAGAAAATACTTTTTAAAGTTTTTTGCCAACATAGCTAAATGATTTTACATGTTTTAAAAACAACTTTTACATGTTGTTCTACAGATTTGTAAGTTTTAAGACAAATCGAGCTGGGGCTTTTTTTCCATCATTTACTTCAGTAGTGGTAAATCCAAAATTTAAGTATTTTTGAGAAGATCGCCTTGATTTAATTTTCGTAACCATGCTCGTTCGTCTGTGTACTTGTTGATTCTTTATTATGATCGAATGTTTGCTTACGACTTAAAAATATGTATGTATGATATTGTTTTAATCTTCTACCGTAAATACTTAATTACCGTGAATTACAATTAACGTGGAAATTTAAAAAAATGTACATTCAAGCTAGATTCGGTAGCTATAGGAGTATCGAGTCGACCAAAACTGACTGGAATTGTACGAGGAAAAGCATTTTTACATGTTTTGCGCAGACGTCCGATAGGTTGCCCAGACTCACGCAAACGTACCCTATAATGCCAGATGTTATGGATATGATAGAGAGCGACATTGACTAGACTATTTTTCTAATGACATTTGTACTTTGAGAAATGAATGCTGAAGGATTAAATAAATTAAATATATCATTTTGCGATCTGTTCCAATTTAAAAATTAGAGAAAGAAAAATAACAAAATTCTAAGTAATATATATATTTTATTTTTAAGTAATTTTCTTAAAATATATATATATATATATATATATATATATACTTAAAAAGTTACATATACACAAAATTTAATATACTTATCGTATTAATTTGTACGGTTTATAATTAAGATCGTATTGTAACTTTAGCGTCTCTCTCTCAAAGTGCATTTTTATTGCAGTAAATACATTATTGTTGTACAGGGGGGCGAGACAAAAATTATGATTGAAAATTGGGTTGAAAGTTTGTATTGAAAGTTTGAGAAACACTGCTTTTAATGTATGAGTGGTGCACAGCGTATTTTATGACTAATTAATTAATACTAAATTAAGAACAAGTTTAATAATTATTAGCTACTTCCATGGGCTTGTCTTACAGAGCAAAGTTTTTGAAAGGAGTTTTAAGATAAGAAATTGACCCTCTGAGTTCATTTTCTATATTTAGCTGATATCTATATTTTGTCTTCTAAGCAACCACCGCATTTTGTAATATGTTCCAATTTAAAAATCAGAGAAAGGAAAAATAACTTAGTAATTATCCTATTAATTAACTTTTTTTTGCTTAAAAGTAACATATACAAAATTTAATACTTATGTCATGAATTTGTACGGTTTATAATAAATATTGTTGCTTTATCGTAAAAATGCATTATTATTGCATTCAGTAAATTATGTATAA
>BMAU01003099.1:0-17916 GCA_019973935.1 Trichonephila clavipes | reverse complement strand
GTGTGTCGGCCAACCAGTATAGTAGTGATGGGAGGCCAGAACGAATTATTCAGCAGACCTCAAAATTTCAAAGTCAGTTTTTTGGAATTCGTTTCAATTTCCCCTCACCGTGACAATAAAAAATGAAATTCCTTCGACAAGGGTGTGCCAGAAAGGGGGTCACTAGACCAATAAATCGCGGGGTGCGTCAAGAGATTTCCCGCGCTCCCGAAAGTTCATTAAACCCTTTGGGTTTGGAATGCTGTAACTCTGTGCTGGTCTCTGGACCAATCAGAGACAATTAAATTGGACAAGACAAAGAGTCCGCTCTAGAATTTTTGTGTGAAAAGTCGTAAAATAAAACGGGACGCACCCCGATTTTGAGAGAGACAGAGCCGATCCCAGAGCTGCAGACAATCTCAAAAAACTCCGGAGACTCCGGGCATCAACCATGTCCATTCCCTAGCAATTTCCCTCTCTCAAGCTAAGTTAAACTTTGATCTTGTAGTGAAGTAAAATTCCAGATACTTGTGCTTAAAATAAATTTAATAATGTTTTAAAACTATACGATCAGTGTATGATTTATTGTGAGATGAGTGTTTTAATTTTAAAATTAGTTAAATTAATTAATAGTCATGATGCGATGTTAAATTAGGAATCTGGGTTCAAAGATTTAATAAATTAAATAAGTTAAAATAGCGTCGCATCATCTAGCCCCGTGACCAGCCGTCGAAATTTTTTTTTCTTTGCATCATCTGGTGCCGTGACCTTTTCTTTTCCTAGACACGATGTTGTGTTGTGAAATTAATTTTCTACAAAAATTTTTTTGTTGTTGTTTCCTTGTAAGCTTAAATTTAAACGAGATGTTGGGTCACCCAATGATAATCTTAGTTCATCTGTGAAACATGTAATAATTTCTTATTGTGTTTTGATTGTATTTATTACTCTATTTTTCCAGTTGTGAAATTTTTTTTCTCGCAGTATTTTTTTTAATTTTTTTTTCTAAGTAGTAGATGTTGTTAGTGTATTTTTTTTCTTATGCTCTTTGTTAGTATATATATGTGTATATTCATTATCTTAACTTATCTGGCTATGATCTCAATTTCTTATGTGTTGATATGTTTGTATTGTGGATTTTAGTGTGCTCAAAAGTTTTTTTCCGTTTAATTAATTCGAGTGTATATTGTCAAATGGATTACGTGTTTCGTTGCTAGTTAACAATTTTTTTGTGCGAATGTTTGAAGTGGTTCAGTTAATTGAATATGCTTACTGTTCTCGTTATAAAATTTCTTGTGTTGTTGCTGTTTCAAATTGTAGTCGATAAGGTGTTGTTAAATTTAGAGAAAGGGAAAGGAATTGGCCGGATTGTCATTAGTGTAGATATTAGATTTTGAGCGATTTAAGTGTTATGAAGATGTTATTTCCGATAAAAGTTGGTTAGATGTTGCGCTGCTGAAATTAGAGAAATTAATTGTGTTAAATTTTGATAGTAATTGATTAGGTGTTTATGGCTTTAGTACTTGGAATTTGAGATATTGAAATGATAAGGTTAGTAGTTTTTGAAAAAAAAATTGGTTAGATGTTCATTTGTGCAGTATTTGAATTTAGAGATATTAAAGTGTAAGGAAGAGGTTAAGTTTTGACGGAAATAGTTATTGCGTGTTCATTATGTTTGCGCTTGGAATTGGGTTTTTCTTTTTTTTTTTTTTCTGAGATGTTAAGGTTTGTCAATTTTTTTTTTTTTTTTTTTTTTTTGTTAATCTGTTGTTCTGGTTGGGATGAGATTTTAATTGTTGGAGCGATGTTGTGTTTGGGGAATAAGTATTGGTTACATCGATTTTTTTTTTCTGTAGAGCATGTTAGAGCATTGGACTTCGTAAATGCGCATGATTTGTTGTAATTTTTTTCCTCTCTCTCCTGGTTTCTGTTAAAATTTTGAATTGGACTCGTCATGCATATTTAATTTTGTGTGTGTGTGTGTGGTTATTCTGTTGCTTGGACGTTTTGTTTATGATTTAATTCTTGGTGTGCTTGAACGATAAAGGAAAACAACCCATCTCACACTAGCCACTGTCCATTTCATTCTGGTGAACTCCTTTCGGAGCATTTTCGCCGGCACTCCCACCCCCCGCGGGTGCCACGTTCCAGGGGTGGAACTTTGGTTGTTGGTTCTCTCCGGCGCTTTAGGATGAATTTTCTCCCTCGCGCCTCCTGCTGTCGCAAGCGAGATCAGAAACTCAGCCTCTCTTTTTCTCTATAGGGTCTTCGTCCCCCCACTTTTTTTTTGTTACAGTTGTGACATCGTCGATTGTTGTGAATCCCCATCTTTCGATTCACGATAAGTTTTATGGTTTCACCAGCTGTTCAAGGAGAAGTACGACGCCTTCGATTGTTGTGATCTCACACCCATCGATTGTCCCTGAATTTTTACGATCCACCAGCTGTAAAATGACCAGTGCACGTGGCCATGGGGCTATTGTTTATTGTCTGAACTCGGGGAGTGAAGACAGCCAGACGGGTCGCCATAATGGTAAAGTAGAGCCGGTGCCCCATTGACAATAGGCAAAGCCTATCTTAAAATAATCATGTCTTTTCTAGTGTTGTGTGAAGGGGATACTAGGAACAGGTGGCGTGATGGACAAGTGTGTCCAGATGTTGGACAAGGAATTATGGCGCCTTGGGCCAGACGGCCCGGGTGTGTTTCGGCGTGTTATGCGCAAATAGGACGAGGGGGGCCAAGAGACTTTTGTGACCTGCCAATAAGAAGGGATGAGGGGCGTGTTGTGAACACACCCCTGGTGTTTAAAAGGGTTCTTTTTCAGGAGAGAGGGGAGAAGACGGGAGGGAGAGAGAGGAGACGGAAAAGGAGAGGAGAAAAAGAGTCGAGAGAGAGAGAGGAGCCGGCCTTGGATGGAGAAAAGGGCTTAGTCCGAGATTGGAGTGGTAAGACGATGAACGCCGGTGGCGTTGAGAATGGAATATGGACTGACTACACCGGCTTGGCAGATGAACTGAATTCTATTACTACATTAACAAATTGTTTAGCAAATAAACAATGCTTTTATTTCTATATTAGGCTGTAAAAATTATTTACTGATGGTTAGCTATACACGACGTTACACTTTTCTCTCGTAGGTGCTCGATGCTAATTCTTTGTTTTTTTCTCGACGCAATAGCCTTTCTTTCGTAATATTTTGTTTTGTTGAATTTTGTGGAAATCTATCTTGCATCACATGATTGAATACAACTCGGTTATTTATATTGAATTTTTCAAATTTGTACGCAACTTAGCTAAACTTTACTTGGCGCTCATTCTTTTATAAAATAATAATAAAAAAAAGAATTTTTTTTTCTTTATCATCATGTTTTGAAACTCCATTGGTATATTGTGTTATATCGTATTTCATACGTTAAAGTTGTTAATATTTTTTCCTCTTACATTTAATTCACATACTTTCCGCTGGAAATTTTTTTTATAACTGTGCAACTTGTGTCATGTCGTTTTCTGATGTTTAAGTGAGACATTGTTGTACTTAGTTATTTAATGAATTTTAGCACAAATTTTTTTATGCAACTTGTTTTATGTCATGTTTTGATGCTTAAGTGAGACAACGTTGTATGTGGTTAATTAATATCAATGTTAGCTCTAGATAATTCTTTTTTATTATGCTATGTGTTCATGACAATATATTTGTGATAAGATGGAGATTTAATTTTGCTATGCGATTCATGTATGCGCGTCAATTTTAATTTTATAAATTTTAAGCTTTAATTCATGTTTGCAACAGAAATCAAATTTTGGGGTCTTTTGGACACCTGTCACGAAATTTGAATGTTGTTACTGTATATATATTTGGGATTTTCATTAATCAAATAATGTTGTATTGCGGTTATTATCTAGTATTTAAATTTTTTTATAGAAAAGGTTCTTTGCTTGAATAAGTTATTTCATGCTGACTTGATTGTGTATAACTGTGTACTTTTCTTGTTAAATTTTGAGTTTGCATAAAAGATTAATTTTTTTTGGTGGCGGTATTTTGTCAGAAGCAATTTTATTGATAAGTTGTGCTGGTGTATTAATTTTAAGTGCCTGTGTATTACTGAATAAGGATATCTTTGGAATTTATGCTTGTTAAGATATGGATAGAGGTGGTTGTTTAAATTTTTTTCCTTGAGAAATTCTGTTGACACTTAACTTTGTTTTGCTCAAGTTGTTTTGTTCTGTCATATGATTGCTAATTTTAATTTAAAACTTTTATAGTCTTTCGGTTAGGTGTTTCAATGCTAATTTAATTTTTTTTTGTGTTTGTTTTGCTATAGATTTGAAATTTTTTTGTTTGCTTAGGGCTCTAGTTAAATTGTGGTTTGGTTAAATGAATGTGCAGTCAAAAAATAATTTTGTCTCGCTTGTGTGCTAAACTGTATTAGGAATTGAATGTTTTGTTTGATGTCGCTATAGTAGTTCTGTTGGTTTAGGTTAATTTTTTTATTCATGGTAGCGCTTGGGTAGATTATTGAATTGAGTATTGATATTAATTGAGTTTTTTTATGGTTTTGTGGTTTGGGATTTTAATTGTAGTTTTGCATTGCTATTTGGAAATAAGTTTTAGGTCAGATAATGGTATTGTTAAATTGTATGTTTTGTGTACGCGTAGTTGTGTTAGCTTTGAGTTTGGTTTTGGCGAAGAGGAGAATTTTGATTTAGTATTGTTTCAGTTTTAGATATTGAGTTTGATAATTTTTTTTTTGGTTTGAAAATATTGAAAATGATCAGGTGTGATTTTTTTTTTGTTTTATTAATGGTTGAAGGAGTTAGATATGTTTGAGTTAAGGAATTTGTGGAATATTTGAGAAATTTATTCGAAGGAGATAGATAAATTTTAATTTGATGAATTTGTTGAATAATTGGGAAAGTTTTTTTTTTTATGGAGATAGATAAGTTTGCGTCCAAAAGTATGTGGTAAATTCGAGAGTTTTTTTATATGGAAATGGAAAATTGAGTTGTAATAATTATGCGGTATATTTGAGAAAGAGTTGTTTTGATGAAGAGAAGGTAATTTGAGTTAAGGATTTTGTGCGATTTCGAGTAAATAAGTTAATGAACATAGATAAGTTGAATTAATGATTGTGTGGTATATTTAAGAATGTTTTGAGATGAATCTAGGAAAGTTCGAGTTGACGATTATGTGAGATTTTGTGTAAATAAGTTGATGGGCATAGATGGGTTTTAGTTAAATGGTATTGTGGAGAAGTCGATTAATCATTTGGAAGTTGCAGATAAGTTTAGTTAGTGTTATTGAGGTACAGGATATGAATGATCTTTGAGGTAAAGGCATTTTTAAATGATTGAGGAATCATTTTAAGGTTACTGAGAAATTTGGGTTAAGGTTATAGAGTGATATTTGAGTCATGAATTCGATGGTTATCGATGAATTGAATTAGCGGTATTGTTAAAAATTGAGGATCTTTGTTGTTTTTTTTGTATATTTGTTGCGAGTATAGTGAAACATTGTGATGAGTTCTTTTTTTTTAATTATTTAGAATTGATACATTGTATTACATGGAATGTTAAAAAGTGATGCTGATTAGTGAAGTGAAATTTTTTTGGGGGGAATTATGTTTAATTATGTGTAGCACTTGTAATAATTTTTTTTTTGCTTTTTGTTTTAGTTAAAATTACTTTACTCTGTATGTGTCGCCTCATATGTCATGGGTTGCATTATCAATTTTATGTTTATAATTTTTTTTCTCTGAAATTTTCAACTGCATTTGCGATTTCTGGAATTTATTTCTCAATATGAAAATTCGCATGTATTGAATGTAGAAGAAATTTTTTTTCTCTCAATGCTGTAACTCTGCACTGGTCTCTGGACCAATCAGAGACAGTTAAATTGGACAAGACAAAGAGTCCGCTCTAGGATTTTTGTGTGAAAAGTCGTAAAATAAAACGGGACGCACCCCGATTTTCAGAGAGACAAAGCCGATCCCAGAGCTGCAGACAATCTCAAAAAACTCCGGAGACTCCGGGCATCAACCATGTCCATTCCCTAGCAATTTCCCTCTCTCAAGCTAAGTTAAATTTTGATCCTGTAGTGAAGTAAAATTCCAGATACTTGTGCTTAAAATAAATTTAATAATGTTTTAAAACTATACGATCAGTGTATGATTTATTGTGAGATGAGTGTTTTAATTTTAGAATGAGTTAAATTAATTAATAGTCATGATGCGATGTTAAATTAGGAATCTGGGTTCAAAGATTTAATAAATTAAATAAGTTAAAATAGCGTCGCATCAGTAGTTAGCGACGCTGACTGCGATGCCGTAGGGACTGGGTTCGAATTCCGGAGAAGACATGGATGTTTGTAAATGCATAGTGCCTTTGCGGCATGGGGGTACTCTTAATAGCCGTCGAGCCGCAAGTCCTCTCGTGTGGTTGGTGGAAGGGAAAGAGAGGTGGGGACCCCTGACCACCCCCAGGGTTTTCTCCCTTTAAATTGGGGTGGAACCGAGCAAAAGCGTACTGTCGCCTGCATGGTGCTTAAGGCTAATGACAGGTGTAAAATTCCAGCCCTTTGCTGCGATGAACTTCGCGGGCCTCGACCTGACTTCGTCAGGCAGGTGGCATTTGTCACAACACAAGAAGACTTGTGTTGCGTTGATCAATACATATTTAGACAATAATAAATTAGATTTATTATGGAGAATGGGTATCACACTCACACAACTTCCAATGGCCACGCCTTATCCTTTCGTTGTTTCAGAATAGTTGTCCAATCGCCCCGACAAATTATGCCCCACTATAAGTGTTATTATAGTAAAATCGGTCACGATTGTTCTACATGGGAAAAAAATATTGTAAGTCAAAATTTTATTACAAACTAAATGAAGGGAAAAAATTTCTGTGGATGTGTTCATTCATCATGTGATGTGCAAAAGTGTTCGGGAACGGGAAAATTCCCTTTTCCTGCTTCGTTTGGTATGTGAAAGAAATGAAATATTCTTATTTTTTCTTCAGATTATTTACAAGGTGCATTAGATTGCGAAAGAAGAAAAAGTTTTCATCATCAAGTGCGTGTTTATTCAAATCTACAAAATGCGCGAGATGTGTTTTGGCTGATTTGAAAGTGTAAAGAACAATATCAATTCTTTAATCCTGCGAGCTGCATCTACCCGATGCTTGGCGTTGGTGGAAGTAATTCAGTCTTGAGCCAATCAATTAAAGCAACTAAGTTTATTCAAAACTACCGAGCGAGAGCAAACACTCGTGAATGCTTCACCCTTTTTATATACAGAGCATAATGTCATCACATAACCTCTTCACAGTTACAAAAACGTGGCGCCATGCGGCCACTCATTCACACAAATGAATCATCACTTTTTCATCACTGATCAATCTCGTTTTTATTCCGTAGTTATAATTATTTGCTGTTAGCTCTAAATTGATTATATGTTTTTCATTATTGGTTTTTGAATGATTGAATTTAAAATGTTATAGAAAGATATTGTAATTTATATGCCTGATGATAGTTTGAAAATAAATCTTAAGTTTAAAATTATATTGATATAAATTTATGGTTAAATATTTTTAAGAAATTTTTGTTTGCAGTTTTCCATATGAAATGGCTTGGTATGGGGTAGTGGCATCATTATAATTTTTTATATATAAAATCTGGTTCTAACCCCAGCAATGTTTTTTATTTTAAAGCCTGATTTTACCCCAGCAATTTTCTTTGTATTTGTCTGGTTCCACCTTAGTGTTACTTTTTATATTATATGGGTCTTAACCCATCTTTTACTTTTTATTATATTCTGGTTCCTTCCACCATTGTACTGTTTTTATTGTTTATTCTGTTTCTCAATATATGTGTTACAAGTTATTTCCATGTTTCGATTACAATTAAATTTATTGATTGGACATTCGAACTTGAAACACCATCAATTATTGTGTATGGGTTTTTGTAATAAAAATATTACTTTAAAAACGTTTCCAGAGATCTCGGGTTTATGTTTGTTGGTTAAATCTACTCAATGCTATATTTCGTGTTCAAAAGAAAATGCATTGCTCATAATTAATATTTTTGAATTTGAATATGAGAATTGATGATTTAAGTTTTTTCAAGTGTTTAATGAATTAATACCAAAGTTTTGATATTTTTTATATTCAGAATTTTGTGTTGATACTGTTTGATATATTTAATGCGTTTTTAAGAATTTTTGGTTTTGATAAGAATTACTTTTTAGACTTATACAATTTATTTTATATGAAAATGAGCAACTTTAAATGTGTATAACATGATAAAGGTTTGATAACACTTATGCTGAGAAAATATTAATAAATAAATAAAAGTAAAAGCAAATACTCTTACATTTAGAAGAAATATTAAATAAGAAAGGTTTGGTAAGTATGGTGCTTAGTGAGTACCTAAAGGCAATACACCTTTGACTGTCAAAATACACTCATGGACAAAAAAATTAGTGCACCAAGAATGAGTCTTCAAAATGAAACGAAATTTTACATACGTAATGACTACTTTGATATAAGTTAATGATTAGAAAATCAAAGAAAATGGATCACATTTATTTCAGAGAAAAAGGCAAAAGAACGGAGGATTTAATATCCGGTTGAACTCCCTCTAGCGCGAATACACAATGCGATATGATCGGTCATTGAAGCCTACAAGTTCTGTATGATGTCTTGAGACATTTCGTTCCATATTTGCTGTAACCTTGCCTCTAGTTCGTTCAAACTCGTGGGATGTCTAACTCGCCGTCCTAAAAAGTTCCAGCTATGCTCGATTGGGGACCGTGCAGACCAAGGAAGGGTAGTAACATTGCGGAGATAGTCTTGTGACACCTTTACCGTATGAGACCGATAATTGTCTTGTTGAGAAATGGCTCTTGGGAGCTATTGCATGAGTGGCAACACATGTGGTTGTAGGATGTAATGGACATATCGCTGGGCTGTCATGGTGCCACGGATCAATACAAGGGGTGACCGTGTATTGTAGGCAATGGCACCCCATACCATCACACGAGCTGTGGGAGTGCTGTATCGCTTTAAAGCAAAGGCAGGATTGAGGCGTTCGACACGGGGTCTTCACACAGGAACACGATTGTCATCACTGTTGAGATTGAATCTGGATTCGTCGCTAAAGACGACCTGGTTCCTTTCCGCTGCAGTCCAGTTTCCTCGTGCGCGGCACCACGCCAAACGGTTTGGTGAGCGTCAAGGGCAGCACACGTAATGTTTGCCACGATCCCAAATGTTCTTCAGCCAGGCGCATTTGTATGGTTCAAGAAGACACAGTTGCCCCTAATGAAGGGGCTACCTGTGCCTGGATAGTGACCGATGAAGCAGTTGGTTGTACATGTGCATTTCTTACGATTTGGCGGTCTTCTCGAGGACTGGTCTGTCGAGAGCGTCCTGAGCTTGGTCTTCGTGTAAATGAAATCTCTCGGAACCACTGGTTCCAACACTTCCTCAGGACACAATCAGAGCGGCCTAATTGACGAGCTACTCGCCTAGCTGACCACCCACATTTCATCATGCCTAAGATTCTCCCCCTCTCAAACTGCAACAGCTGCTCCTATTATCTTCGAAAAGGGCGTAATGGCATATCTACCTCAGCTCTTCCTTTGTAAACGATTTAGCACGCTCACCACAAGCTTTGGTTACCTGTTTTATACTCCACGGATAACGATTGCGCTATCACGCTGCATTTCTAATCATTTGCAAATCTTCCCAGCATGTACCTTCATGCCAAGTTTCGTTATGATCCGCAATTATTTCTTCCTGCGCTAATTTTTTTGTCCATGAGTGTACTATTGCCGCCTAACTGGTACCTTTTGTCTGATTAAAGTATATTATGAACATAAGTAAGTCATAAATAGTTTTTTAAAAAAAATATTCTTTTTTGGTTGAATTGCAATTTCCAGTCTTGGGAAATTTTGTTTTTGAATTTATCTTGCAGTACACACGAAAAGAAGTAAAACTTGTCTTAATGATTGTGCAAGACGTGGGGCAATCTCTTAAATTGTTTTTTCTAGCCTGTTTTTTCTCTCAATGTTCTTTCTCGTTAACAATTTTTTTTATCTATTTTAAAGAAATTGTTTTCTGTTTTTAAGGAATTTATATTTTTGAATTCATAGTCAATACTAATAAGGTGGTGGATGGTTGTGTTTAAATATTAGGACACAATCTGAAATTATATTTTTGCAAACTTTCGAATATTTTCATGTTAATGATTAAGTGTGAACGGAAAATATTTTAAACAATGTTAATCTAAATTTCAATTTTTTATTTAGTTTCTCTGTACAATTCGGGTGTGAGGGCCCTAGAGCACACACGTCTCTTGAGGAAGGGGGAAATATAATAATTATAGCAATTTAATCTGTGATGGCTCTTGAATTGTTTGTGGTTCAGTCCTTCGGGACGGCCGTTTGATTGTTTTGATTAATTGCCCGCCAAGCGGGGAGTTTTGGAACTGCATCCATATGCCCCTTAGTCATGTGGTTCCCCGCTGGCTATGAATGCCGGGATCTGGGAATCCCGCAATCTCTTCTCTTTTGTCCTTTAATCATGTAGCCAGCTGCTTCATGTTGTGTGTTCGTAGATTCTTTGTTCTATTTTGTGTCGCCCATGCTTACTGTAATAAATATGCCTAGGTGTTTCAAGATGGGCAAATAAATTGGATTTACTAATTTGCTTGACTGCCTCTTCAATACTACAGTACTCGTCCACTCGTCACGTACTATAGTAATCACTTCCAATGGCCACGGCCTACCCTTTCGTTGTTCCAGAATAGTTGTCCACTCGTTGGCCACACTGGCCTTCTCAAGAATCCTTTTTCAGGCCAATTTTCCTCTTGCCAGGGTTCTCCAATTCTTAGTTGTTCTCAAAACTAGGAGATCTTTTTCTATGCCATCAATCCATCTAAGATTTGGTTTTCGTGGGCCAATTGGTAGATCAATGTGTGTGTTTTAGTGGTGCGGTCTTTAATCATTCTGACAACGATCATTCCATCTAATTCATTGTATTTTGAGGAAGTAAGCAGTGTCAAATTCATTATATGATTCATGGAGTTCGAAATTTGATCTCCTACACCACCTTCCATTTTCCTGAATTCCTCCAAAAATAAAACTTAAAATCTTCCTTTCGTAAATATTTATCATGTCCTCATCTGCTCGAGTTTCACATGCATAAGTTAATACTGATATATATATATATATATATATATATATATATATATATATATATATATATATATACAACAATAGTTCACCCTCTATTAATATAGAAGATTGTATATGTAAAAACTATAATGATTTTATTGATGGTCATCATAAACATGTAGTTACTGGCAACTTAGACATAATCAATGATAATATTTTAAAAGATATGATGAGTAAAGGCACTAGTTTTAGATTAAATGTTTCTAATATCAATACTGTTAAAAAACAACTTATTAAAGATATAGATGATTTTATTACAAAATCTGCAATTAAATTTGGACTACCTATTGAGGCATTTGATGAGTATAAGTACAAAATTTTAAACGACCTTATTAATTTTAGTTACCGTTCTCAATATGAAACTACTTTTAAAGATATAAAACAGAAAATTTATGAATTACAAAAGAATTTTATCATAGTTTACATTGATATAGTACATGGTAACTATGCTGTGATTTGTAACTATTTATATTATAATATTCCTTATGATCACTTTCTAAATAATGGTTCTTTTAAGAAATTAGATTTGTCACATAATGAAATTAGTAATCGTATTATTGCTATTTATAAAAAATTAGGTTATTCTGTATTCCTAAAATTAAGTATCCATATATTTTTTTAACTCCAAAATTCCATAAAAGTCCGGTTAAATTTAGAACTGTGACAAATGGTTTTAGAACACATATTACTACTGCAGGCAAATTACTTCATAATATTATTCAAAACTTTATTAATCAGCAATGTAATAAGGCTATAATTAAAAATAGTAAAGAGATTATAGATTTTTTTAATAATAGAAATATTTATTCACTTTACAGTTATGACTGTGAAGATCTTTTCAATTCCATTGATTTATATGATATTATTAAAATAATTTTAGAAAACCACAGTATGTATAACCTTAATATTAATTTTAACAAATTTAAAACTCTCATAGATTTTGTCTTAAAAGAAAATTATATCAATTTTTTTAATGGTTCTTTATATAAACAAGAGAAAAGACTCCCACAAGGGGGCCCAGCTAGTAATAGTTTGACTAATCATTATTTACATTTTTATGAATATAATTATGTTATTAATAATGACTACTACAGTTTTAGATATATTGATGATTTAATTATTTTTGGTAAAAATGATAATTTAAATCCCATTATTAATTTTTATCCGTCTTACTTAAACTTTGTCAAAATTAATAATAATCCAATCACACACACAAAACAAATTACCTAGATGTATCACTGTATATTAAAGATTTGAAACTACATAGTAATATTTATGATAAAAGAGATGCCTTTAATTTTAATATCATCAAAATGCCTTACTGGAATTCTAATTTATCAATATCTATATATAGAAATATTATTTTTAACTATATTTATCGCAATAATGTATTAGTTAGTGATAAAGCTAATATTTATTTAAACATTAATAACTTTATCAAACAATGTATTGAACATGGATATCCGGCTAACTTTCTTTACAATTATATTTGTAATAGTTCTTAATGATATGCAATTTGTATTAATAACTTATTGACATTATGGTTTTTTAAGCTAATTATACAACTATTAAATAGATGGCGCCACATGTTTAATAATTTAATAATATTTAAATATTTCTAGGATTCATTTATATTTTACCCTAATATTTATATCAATATATATTTTAAAAGTATTCTATCATAATTTAACTTTATGCGGAACTGTTTACCCTCTCTTGTATTTGGCGGGAAACATAACTAGTTGATACACTCCCGAAGTAAGTCTCACTATCTACGTTTTGCATCGAATTTAAATCTATAATGTGAATACTAGTAGGCTATAATTTTATGATTCTATTTTATTAGTTTAGTGATTTTATTATAATGTTTAAATTCCTCCAAATGTTATTCTTTCCTTTCCTCTTGGTACGTAGTATGACAAACTGCAGGTGAAGGTTGGCTAGCCCTAAAATTTGTTTAAACCTGCAATCTTGGTTCCTAAGGCCAGAAGTTTGTTATTGTACTACTGTGCCTATTTCTTCCTATTTAGTATAGTTATCTTAGGTTCTAACTATCTGTGTATTTTTATCTTTTGGATTATATATATATATATATAATATAAGCTGTTAGAGCATGTAAGGATAAAAATATTATTTAATGTAGATAAAATTCTCAATTTTGTATTTAAAGCAATAACTTGAATAACAATTATCTCTGAATAATTTAGATATACAAAATTTTCATCTGAAAGGGTATAAAAGACTTTCGAAGTGTGAACTTTTGAGTACGAAGGAGTGAACACATCCACAGACATTTTTCTCTTCTTCACTTTGGTTGATAATTTTGACTTATTAATTTCTTAATTTCTCTCCCGCGTAGAAATATCCTGTCGACTTATGACATATTTTTGTAATATTTCTGGAGATTGGTAATAATAATTGTAAGACGTGGCGAGTGGATAATATTACTGTAGGTAACCAAAGGTAGGTCACTGCCGGTGGTGTGATTTTCTATGTTACATGGAGCATGGTTGAGTATGGTATTATCGAAAAGGCACTCCTGTAAATCGCAATTACTTTTTATTCACATCCGGAGACACATAAAGCTGCAGTAGGGACGGCATTACACATACAAGAAGCAAACATCATAGCACAAACACAAACATAGAAAGCGTTGCAGCAGGCTAATTACATGATAAAGGCAGGTAGTGACGGGGGGCCGCCTTTCCATAAGGATTACAACAGTAATTTGTATATCGGCCCTGTTGTTGTTTACAAGAAGAGGAATTTCTGGGAGTGTCTCTCACCCCACCGAAAAGGGTGACGCATTTCCCACGCCTGGAAGAAGGCAATGTACCCATAAATACATCATGGTATGGGATGTTTTTGGGAATTTCCCGCGTTTTGGGGGAGTCATGGACCGCCAGAAGATATCACGCCGCTGACTCCAGACCAATCAGAAAAGCTGATTGTGTTTCGAAAAAGAATCCTCTCCAGAATACAGAAGTAAACCGCCGCGAAATATAAGTGCTTGCACGACGAATTTAGTCACTCTCTGACACAAATTTTATCACCGATTTTGGTCTGACGACCCCTTTTTCGAACACCGAGGTTGGAGATTTTCGAGATGGCACTCCAAGATTCCTCTCTCTCTCTCAGATCCTAATTCAGTTAAGTAATCATGTATATCCTTAGTATTTAACGTAATTTAAATGTTATTGTAAATAAATTAAGTGTTAATTTAAAGAACGGCTTTTTAATTTAGTGTCCTGTTTTATTTGTCTTTAAAGATCTAATGTTTAAATTTAAGCTATAGTGTGACGCCAAATGATAAATTAGAACCTGGGTATTATAAAATGGATAATAAGAATAAATTAAATTAACTTAAGTTAACCGGGCGTTATATTATAATGGTACCGTGACAGGATTTTAAATTTTTTTTTCTTTCTTTGCACCATCATCTGGTGCCAGTTGACCAGGATTTTAAATTTTTTTGGTCGTTAGAAAAAATTTTTTACATCTTTTGAGTTAGAAAATTTTTTTTACATCTTTTTTTTATATAAACGTTTCTTGATGGATCATCAGGACAAATTTTCATCTCGTGTGCTACTGTGTATTTTATGTATTGCTCGAATTTGATACTGTGAATTTTTTTTCTTGCAGTTTTGGAGTCAGAGTCCGGGGTGCAGCGATGACGCAGGTACTTGTGCTCTTTAATTTTTTTTTCAATATTGATGTGAATTTTTTTTTCTCTATGCATGTATTTACGCGAGAGCCGATTAGTTAAAAGTTTCATTTAAATTTAAGAGTTCATGAATTTCTGTTGCCTTGCACGAGTGCTTGAATTTTGTTTCAATAAACGGTTTTCGTTGTGAATTAGACTCGCTAGAAATTTTGTCTTAACTAATAATTAACAAACATGCCACGTACACGACAATCAGACCCCCTTTTGACGCAAACGGCGTCCGGGAAATTTAATCTAATTGATCTAGTTCCAATGTACGACGGAGGTGAATCGTTAAGAATACGCAGGTTCTTAGAGAAAATAAACGATGTTGCGAATTTAGGCAAGTGGTCAAACGATGAGAAAGTAACAATTCTGAAATTAAAATTAACGGGAATAGCTGAGGAATTTTTTCTATCCGACCCAACCCACAGTCAATTGACAGAATATAACGATATCGCAAGAATTCTTATTGGAAGATTCGAAAAAGCTGTACCTTTATCAACGCGTCTCCAATTATTTTCATCGTGTATCCAGGGTCCTTCGGAGAGCGTACAGGAATTTGCAGCACGCATCAATAAACTGGGAACACAGATTTTCCAGTCAGGAAATTCGGCTCAAAATACCGCGGTGAGAAATGCGAATGACCAATTGTTACAATCTCGGTTTATAAGTGGTTTAAGAAATGAAATACGCCGGTTTGTTCTTTCCCGCGATCCTTTGAATTTAGAGGAATCAATCAATGCGGCATTGATAGAAGAGCAGAACATGAAATTAAATCAAATAGCTAGCGAAGAGAGATCAGGCTTGTCGTCCGCACAAACGGAAAATCCAGTTCTTTCAGCATTAGCGGATAAATTACAAGAAATAAATTTAAGGGTCGGCCGTCTACAAGAGGCAAGTGCAGTTACAGCTCGTAAATCAGGGTGGGAACTATTTTAACAGAAGAGAGAACGTTTTCAAGTGCTTCTATTGTGGTATTCAAGGACACAGACAGGCGGAATGTAGGAAGAGACAGAGGGACGAACGCGCTGCCCGTTACCAGCCCCCGGAGAAATGCCGCAAGCGAGTATTCTTCTTCAAGTAGCCCCAGGCCAGGAGGGAGGCATGTACATTTCAGGGAATCTACTCTCCGCGACAATTACGCAGCCCCAGGCATTCAGTGAGAGCGACACACACAAATTCTGAGAATAGGGGTTTTCAACGTTTTCGCACAAATCAGAATTTAAACTCCCGTGGAGAAAGCCGTATTTAGATTTTTTTCATTCGGTAGAGGAGCGGTTTTCTCCGATTCAATCTCGAGATAAAATATTCGATCTACCAATAATAAATGCAAACATTAAACATTACAAGTTTAGAATTTTAATTGACACAGGTGCATCCGTATCTTTAATGTCCAATTCTTTTTCACTAAAATAAAAAATGATAACTTTAGGGAATTTAATGTTTCAATTCAGATTAAAGCTGTAAGTGGAGACACGGTAGAAATTATCGGTTGCTATGAAATACAATTGTCATTGGGGGAATTTCAATTTCGACATATTTTTTTTATAACGAAACAAGAGATTAACGATAATTATTGCGCTATTTTGGGATACGATTTTTTGAAAGTATGGGATGCAGTTTTAGATATAGGAAAAACCGTTTATTAATTCATAATTTTTAAATTCCGCTTATTCATTATTCACTCCCCACGCGAGTGGTACAGAGTAACTTTATAAATGGATTTTTAAACACAAAACGTGTGTGGGTCCCCATTCGGTCACAAATGTTCGCATACATGTTGAAACATTACCTAATTCGACGTCACTGGCCACTATTCGAGTTCAGCAAAGCTACGAAATAAAACATTCATTTAACCAATTCGCAAATTAAAAATTGATCCTCAGACAAATGACACCATCTTAGAAATTAGAAACGATTCAGATAACATAATCACCCTTAACAAAAGTATGAAAATAATTACAGTCAATAATTACGAAGACTTTTCTTCTGATTTTCCGGTTTCTCAAGATATTTTACCCCCACTCACGGAGAAAGATTTCAATCTTTCAGGTTTGGACAATAAAATCAAAAACAGATTATTTCAACTTTTAATTTCGCACAAAAGTGCTTTTGCTCGCTCTACGGTAGAATTATCCGCAGCCGCTACGGAGCAGCACAGAATCAGTTTACAACATGATTATCCCATTAAATGTCCAATTTATAAGATTCCATTTAGTTTAAGAAACAAATTTCGACGTCAAATAGCAGATTTAGAAAAAAGGCGGAATTATTTCGAAATCCAATTCTCAGTATAATACTCCGGCATTGTTTGTCAAACAGAAAGAAAAATGGCGCCTAGTTTTAGATTTTCGGAAACTCAACGAAATAACTGTGACTCAGGATTTTGTCATTCCAACATTGGACGACATATTACATGAAATTTCAGGTTCAAACTATTTTTCGGCGTTAGACATGAAGTCAGCATTTAATCAAATTCCACTACACTTTGCGGACAGGCATAAGACGGCATTCTCTACTCCCGACGGTGATAAATATCAATTTAACAGATTATGTTTCGGTTTAAAAACTCGCCTAAAGCTTTTCAATCAATCGCACAGGAGGTCCTAGGAGATTTATTACACCACGGAGCTTTGGTTTATATAGATGACATTATTTTATTCACTAAAACTATAGATGAACATTTTGAACTACTGGGTAAGGTTTTTGAACGCTTTGAAAGAATTCACTTAAAATTTAATCCGAGTAAATGTCAGTTTTTAACGAAAAGTTGTTTTTTTAGGGTTTGGGGTAACGCCGGAAGGCATTCTTATAGATAAAGATAAGTCCGTATCAATTAATGAGTTTCCAGTTCCAAAGGATCAAAACAAATTAAATCTTTTTTTTTTAGGTGCTGTAATTTTTACAGGAGATATATCAAGAATTTCGCGAAACGTGCACTTCCCTTAACGAATCTATTGAGAAAAGGCAATCTTATTTGAGTGGACATCCGAAACGCA
>BMAU01003098.1:0-15974 GCA_019973935.1 Trichonephila clavipes | reverse complement strand
AATGGTTTTTAGTTTTGCCCTTAATTTAAAAATTGAAAGGACCTTTCGTATAAACTCAGATTTTCAGGTCTGAAATTACCTTTTATATTCCTCAGGTATGACAATACATCTTTAGTTGTAAGGAAGCTAATGATAAGCTCAGCAGTGATTTTCACCTATGATGATTTTATGTTACGCTTTCTTCTGCTTTACAGCTGTTCTAGTGAATGCACCAAAGAAGTATTTTAGGCAAAAGTTGCTAGGTAATATTTTATAGTATTTTCTGTCAATAGACTTAGCCTTTACAGGTCTAGTTGATTTTCTCTTCAAGAGGAACAGCCCCCTTAAAAGAAAGCAATGTTCAGAGTAATGACCAGGTAGTTCTTTCTCTGTGTAATTTTCAATCACCATAGTAAAATTCACCATATTTTGTAATTTATTCTAAAAGCACTCCTACCTCCCAAATAAAGTGTATGTAATTTTTTGTTTCAGTGTAGCAATACATTGGCAGCATTAAGATGTGAATTAATGTCTGCCTATTCCAAAATATTTTATGCCTTTTTAATTTGAAACAGTTTAGTTCTAAACAGGATGTAAGCACATTTAGAACATTTTCTCACAAATGCCATGGAACCTTATTGTGTGTAGAGGTAAATTCACCTACTGTTATCCATTTTATCTGATAGAAATGCAACTAGTGATGACAATGTGATTCAGCCGTGGGATGCAGTTAGCTACATTTGATAATGAAATTCATTACTACAACCATTTCTTCAGGAAATGTTTGGGTTCAAAGTGCTTCATGATGTATCACAGAGTGGAGCATGATAATCTTAAAGTGTATTATTTTCCTTAAAACTTAAGCAGCTCTTATATTTACTCTCACCATAGCACCATTGGATGTAAATATGGATAAATTCAATATTTATGCTGAATTGTTCTCTTTCATAATGGAATGAGTTTTCAAATATTAAATGTAGAAGTGAAATTATGATATTTTGATATGTTGAGCACGGAAATAAAAATCTCTTCAATTTATCTAATTTTTTGGAGGGATTGAAAAATTTTACTGTGTGTACAACTTTATTTTATTATATAAATATTAGAGCATAACATTCTTGGGGCGACATTGGTATCATAGGGTAGAGATTCCCCTACAGTTAAGACTCTTTTACATAAAAAGGACTATACCTTAGTTTTCTTGTTTCGCTGACAATTTGGTACTTTTTTGTCAAAAAATCTACTGACCTCTGCTCTAGGGGATGTTGTCATGTAATAGGAAATCACATTATTACCTGTGAAGGAGGCTAAAATTCCATTCATTACCTCTTACAAAATATGATCAGCTGCATTTCCTATCTTAAGAATTTTGACTGAAAAACTACTGACCTCTTATGTTTTCCTTGAAAATTGTAGATTCACCTATTTGTATTTTATATTCCGCTGGACAAAAAATAAATGTTAACAACATTATGTTGTAAATCTATTGCAACAAAAATTGGAGAGCTAGAAGCCTATTGATTTAATAGTCAATAGGTTAGCATTTGTTAAATAAAATTTTTACAAAGTTCAAAAATTCCAATTCTGAAAAAAGTGTTTAGTTAAATTTTTAAACTTGTGTTGGTTATAGTACTTATTACAATGATAATAAATTAATTTTTTTATATAACTAGACATGTTCTTATCATTTTACACACATTTTGAAAACACAAGCTTTTAGTTGTCAAAAAATCCTTTCAAATCATTCATTTACATAAAATTAATAATTTTTATATAATTACATAATGAAAAATAAGACTAATGATCATTTTCTGAATCTAGTTTTTAGAAAATGAAAGTTGGTTATTTTTTTTTTTAAGAAAAAAACATGGCGAATATATCCTGAAAACAAATTAATTATTGTGAAACTTTTTAAGTTAATATTTACTTTGAAAACTCAAGATGATAATGAATGTTTGAATAGTTATTGCATAAAATGGTAAAGAATGTCAATAGAAATATTTTCGATATGTATGAAAATTGGAGCAAATAGTGTTTGATTGAACTGCATATTCTAAATATTTTATATATATTTTTCATAATTTGAATATTTTAATCCTTGCCTTTACAGAATCCAAAAAGAATTTAGAAAACAAACAGGATTCATAAATTAAACTAACTCAAGGAGAGAGTCCTTTAAGTGTAAGATTTTGAAGAGTTGCTTCAAGTGGAAATTAAAGACCTTTGTACTAAGTCAGATTTTCTGACCTCAAACTACTATTTTTCTCCCTCATATAAGATAATACATCATGAGCTACGAGAAATTATAGGAAACGTTTTGCATAAATATTGTCAGTGTATTACTTTTTATTTGAATGATCATGATTTCTTTACAAGATGAAATCTTCTAAACTGTTTTTGATAAACAATATCATAGAAAAGTAATTTAGTCAAACAAATCTTGGAGAGTATTTTTTGAATTTTTTAGAAGCTTATAAGTCTTTTAAATATCCATCTGAATTTAAAAATGTCTCTGCAATTTCAGATTCTTCTACTACATATTAATAGCTCTTGCTTACAATATTATTTACTTGGGTTAACACAAAGTTTTTTGTTATCTTGATTGTCGGCTACATAAAAAATCATTTATGAATAAAAGAGGATGTGGTGTTCTATTTAAATTCTGATTTGAATATTGTATTAAAAGAAAGCATACCTTATTCTCCTTGTTTAACTTAACAAAAAGAATTTATATGCTCTTCCCTGAAATACGATATCCAATTTAATAAAAAGCCACATGGCTGTCCCTCAAAATGATAGTTTAGAGCATTACTTAAGTATTCAGTCTAGTAAAGAGTCTCATGCTTGTAAAGTATGCAACAAGGCTTTTCTTTTAAAAGTTTGCCATTTAAAATCACATTTGCAAACTCATGAGAAGGAAAAGCTTCATGTTTGTGAAATATGCAGTAAGGCTTTCTCTTGTAGTAGCCATTTAAAATTGCATTTACTTGTTCATAGCAATGAAAAACCACATGTCTGTGATATATGCAACAAGGCTTTCTCGAGAAGAGTCTTTAAGTAGGCATTTACATATTCATACCAAGGAAAAGCCTCATGTTTGTGAAATATGCAATAAGGCTTTCCTCGAGAAGGGACAGATTATTTTTCATTTACGTATTCATACCAAGGGAAAAGCCTCATATTTGTGAAATATGCAATAAAGGCTTTCCCTCTCGAAGGGACGGATTATTTTTGCATTTACGTATTCATACCAAAGGGAAAAGCCTTGCTTATGTTTGTGAAACATGCAACAAAACTTTTCTACAAGGCATGCCTTAAAGTCACATTTGCATATTCATACAAATGAAGCCTCATGTTTGTAGAGAAATATGCAATAAGGCTTTCTCTAAAAGATCTAATTTAAAAACACATTTACACATTCATACTGAGGGAAAAATTCATGTTTGTAAAATATGCAAAACGGTTTTCAACAGGAGTTGCTGATTTCAAAGACATTTACATTTCCATACCAAAAAGGAAAATCCTCATATTTGTGAAGTATGCAAAAGGCTTTCTCTCGAGGTGACAAACTACATCAGCATTTACGTGTTCATACCAATGAAAAGCCTTATGTTTGTGAAATATGTAACAAGGCTTTTCTCTGAAAAAAGTAATTTTAATGTTCACTTACGAATTCACACCAAGGAAAAGCCTCATGTTCCATGAAATATGCAACAATGCCTTCTTTCAAATTTTTTTTTTAAATAGCTGTGTATTTATTCATGCCAATGAAAATCATCATGTTTGTAATTTTACAACCACGGGCTTTTTCTTGAAGTGTTTCCTTAAATGCTGTTTATGTATTCATACCTAAGTTGTTGGTTTTTATGAATAATGCAAAAGTTTTACTTTCAAAGTGATCATTTAAAAAAGAGACATTTACTAATTCAGATCAATGAAAAGCTTTATATTTTTACAATCTGTAATAAAGAATCTCAATGAACACATTTATGCCAAAAAACTTAAGGCTTATGATGTATTGAAAATTTACTTTTTTAATGATTTTCCTCCATCCAATCTTAAAGCATTACTATTTCAGAAATTTTCTGCACAAAAGCATTAGTTGAAAATAATTTTTAACATTTTACCAGTTATAGTTGAAGGCATGTGAAGGGAAGAATTATTGTTATAATTTTGAGGGATTTGATTCCTAGCATTAGTGAAATGTGCTAGGACTTGAGTTGGTTTAGGTAAAAGAGCTGTAGCATTATTTTTTAAGAGATTTTCTTCCTCTTTTGAAGTTGTGAAGCTTTTTTTTTTGATTATGTATACTTTACTGCTGTATTCTCTGAGTGACTTTTCATGATATACCTGCATTAATATTGACAAATAAAAGGAATACTATGTTAGGCATTTTCAATTGTATGTGAGATTTCTAAGTAAATTATATTCTGATTCATGTATGGTTATTGTTTTGATTTCAAAATTATTTATGCTGCATTTTTGGTGTTTGAACTTGATTTGTATTATCTATGTTTGTATACATAAAAATAATGAAAACCATAAAAAATATGTCAATCTGTTTTAAATTTTCCCTCAATAAATATTTTATATGGATACATACATTATATAAAGATATATATTTTTATATACGGCCCACAGGATTATTATGTTTTCCTGCAAGGTGGTTTGGTTTTTGTCACCTGGTCTAAACAGTTTGTTTTTATCATAATTAAATAAAAAAAATATTAAATGCATCCAACTTTTTTTAAATTACTAGAAACATTTATTTAAAACACAAGAGCTAAAATACAGATTTAATAAACAAACTCTTATAAATAATCAAGAATGGCTCAGTTAAAGGGGGACTTCCGTGTACTGAAAGCGTAATAACACTTTAGCACAATGTAATCACATTATATAGGTGTAAAACTTTGCAGAGAGCGTAAATTACTCATAAATTCAGCATGTAAAATGTATATAGAAATGTCATTTACTGTCTAGAAAATTTTAAAATCCGAAAAATACATATATCTCTGCTTCTGGAGTTTTCTGATGCCATGTTTGGCAAGCTTTAATATAATGGCTGCATATGACGCCCATGTATGCATTCTAAGCACAAAAGTTAAACTAACTTTGTTTTAGAAAAAATTACAATATAAGCTGCTTAGATTCATGTCAATAATACTATATTTTATGAAGAGAATATTTTTCTACAAATAATGACTTTAAATCACTTCAGAAGGTTAATTCTGCTTTCCATGAAAAAAAATGAGGGGGATCACAAAGTAAAAGAATGTAAAGGCAACCCTGTGGATTCGTCTTGAGACTACGTCATTGCATAAGGTTCTGTCTTACTCCCGTTACTTTCTAAAATGGTTTGTGGAAGATGTCAGATTGGGTAGCTCTTTCGAGCTGACCTAGGATTTTGAATCCCTGGAATGTTATGACAAAAAATCGCTTAATATTTCGTGTTTTAAAACTATGCATGCTGTTTTCATGATAGTTCTATTGAATTTTTTTTATGTTTGTAATAAAAATAACTTTCAATATAAAAGAAGTGATATCTCTAGGAAAAGGAAGAATTGTTTCTTGATTTCTTATAAAAATTGGCACTTCATAGTATTTCATTAATAAAAATAATAACATTACAATGGATTTATACACATTATATTACTATATAAATTTTAGTAACATCAAAATTAAAAAACTGTTTTATTTAATATTATATTCTGAACTTTAGAATAATAAAATTTTGTATTAATGACAGAGCTGATGATCACTTTTCTATTTTATTCATGAAATTGTTTATAATATACTTGAAATATTATTGTGATAGTCTTTTATACCCTTTCAGATGAAAATTTTGTATATCTAAATTATTCAGAGATAATTGTTAGTCAAGTTATTGCTTTAAATATGAAATTGAGAGGAATTTTATCTACATTAAATAATATTTTATCCTTGTGCTCTAACAGCTTATATTATATATATATATAATGCAAAACATATAAATACACAGATAGCTAGAACCTTGTAGATAACTATACTAAATAGGAAGAACTAGGCATAGTACTACAATAACAAACTCTCCTGGCCTTAGGAACCAAGATTGCAGGTTTAAACAAATTTTAGGGCTAGCCAACCTTCACCTGTAGTTTGTCATACTACGTACCAAGAGGAAAGGAAAAAAATAACATTTGGAGGAATTTAAACATTATAGCTAAAAATCACTACACTAATAAAATAGAACCATGAATTACAGCCTACTAGTATTCACATTATAGATTTAAATTCGATGCAAAACGTAGATAGTGAGACTTACTTCGGGGAGTGTATCAACTAGTTATGTTTCCCGCCAAATACAAGAGAGGGTAAACAGTTCCGCATAAAGTTAAATTATGATAGAATACTTTTAAAAATATATATTGATATAAATATTAGGGTAAAATATAAATGAATCCTAGAAATGTTTAAATATTATTAAATTATTAAACATGTGGCGCCATCTATTTAATAGTTGTTTGTATAATTAGCATAAAAAACCATAATGTCAATAAGTTAATACAAATTGCATATCATTAAGAACTATTACAAATATAATTGTAAAGAAAGTTAGCCGGATATCCATGTTCAATACATTGTTTGATAAAGTTATTAATGTTTAAAAATAAATATTAGCTTTTATCACTAACTAAAAACATTATTACGATAAATATAGTTAAAAATAATATTTCCATATATAGATATTGATAAATTTGAATTCAGTAAGGCACTTTAAGATTGTTAAAATTAAAAAGGCATCTCTTTTATCACAAATATTACTATGTACTTTCAAATCCTTAATATACAATGTTACATCTAAGTAATTAGTTTTAGTTGGATTATTATTAATTTTAACTAAGTTTAGGTAGCCGGATAAAAATTAATATTGGGATTTAAATTTATCATTTTTACCAAAAATAATTAAATCATCAATATATATTTGTATGTATAGTTGTAACAATATTACAGATATAAAACCAAACATTGATAATCATGGGTGAAAATATGTCGATTATATAGGTTAATTAATATTATGTTCGGTTCCATTTGGATTAGCTTTTTTCACTTGCAAGGAATTCTCATAAAGTAATACATTTTTTTTTTTTTATTTGTTTCACAATGATTGTGATGTTCTTTAATTACGCTGTATGCCGTGGTGATTCGCTTCATTACAATGCGCAAAGAAGAAATTGCTTTAGGAACACGAGAATCTAAACCCAAGTAACTTGATTCTCAATTTGATATGCTTTTAGATAATGTTGCATTCGTCTTTATTAACAATTTTATATCTCTATTTTTAGAGTGCTATACATAAGTCTTAATTGCTATTTTTAAAGTGCTCTCTTAATGCTTATTTTAATAATTTAAAGAAATTTACTAGCTGAAAACCTCAATATACAATCTTTTCTTTAGAACTTTTTTGAGTTCCTTCATAAAGAGAAAAGGCTAATTATTTAAAAAAATGTCGTTCCTCTCGATTTCAAAATTGACACACTTTAAAATGTTGTACTTTGTTCTAATTTTATCTCATTTCTTAATAATTGTAATCTGACAGCAGTCAAGAAAGAAGAAATTGGCTCCACTGTGTACATCCCATTTAGGCGGCATAATTGGACCCGAGGTCCCTTCTGTGCGTCAATGCAAACAAGTTATTTTATGCAAAAATTGTATCAAAAATCCTAAAATTTCTAGCGACCCCAGATGCAAGCCACGCGACCCTTATTTTAGCAAACACTGGTTGAAGTTACGCAAAGAAACTGGTGCTTTCTAGCTTATCCAAAGGTTTCTTTTACCTGTTAGAAAAACTACTTTTTTTGGAGCAAAGCAATTTTATTTATTTGTTATCCCAAACATTCAACTTCGGTCACCTCATATTTTTTAATTCCAATCACTTGAATTGCTTTATATAGGAGTTATGATATTACTTAAATATCTCTTTAAATAAGCGCACAATTATTACAAATTTTGCACAATTATTAATAACATAAAAATACAACTTTTAATAAGGGCTGAGTGAGTGAATATTTTAGTCGCACTTTTTCGTTAATCGAGAGCTTTTGGCGACCGACCTCGTAATTATGAGTCATGGTCAAGTGACGAGGACGACACCTGAGGTAACATCCCCACCCTCTACTGTTTGAATTTCCAATCAATGAGAGATGAAAAGCGTGACGTCAAAGAAGCAGTTGAAGTTTTATTTTTTTTTAATTTAAAAACCATAAGATGACCAGGACAAAGTGTAGTCTTTACTCAATTGTTTGTGAATGAAAGTAGGTTTTGGTTTTTATTCATATGAAATTAAAAAGTAATTTAATAAAAACATAATTAAACTTCAAGAACAGAGAAAAGAAAAGATGAACATCGTAATTTTCAAGAAAATGGGAATTGCAGTATTATATTTTTATGCCCAAAGCAAGAATAAAATATTGTGCCGCCTGACATGTAAAAACTGTAATGAAGTTGCTAAGGAATATGATTTCAAAGGCATTATGACACAAAAACAAACTATGACTAATGTCTTGTAAAACTTTTGTGAAGAGGAGTTGTCGGAATTTAAATCAACTCTTAAAAATGAAAAAAATATATTCACTAAATTTGTTGAGTGAGGGAATGAGAGTGAATATTAACGTCGCACTGTTCAGCTTACTCGAGAGAGTTTGGCGACGGACCATGGTCAAGTGACGAGATCGACACCTGAGCTGGCACCCTCTCCTAACTTCCAAACGACTCCATTTGGAAGACGTTTGAGCCTCGACTTATTTAATGTGCATCGGCTTTGTGGTGCAAGGCTCAAACTCATGGCTCGAGTTCGTTACCTTAACCACCAGGCTACTACAGCCACCTAAATTTGTTGAAGACAATACAGTTGCAGTAAAAACTAGTTATATAATATCACTTTGGATCACAAACACAGATCGAAATCATTTACTAAAGAAGATTTTATTAGTTAATGCTTAATTAAAGCAGAGGAATTACCGTATTTACTGGAATCTCAGCTGCACTTTTTCCCAATTTTAATGCTACTGAAAATCGGGTGCGGCTTATAGTCGAAGGAAGAAAAATTTGTTGGTTGGGGTATTTAGAGCAAGTACGGGGCTATGTATGTAACTTAAATTTATAATATACTGATAAAATAAATATTTATTCACTTTTCTTTTTAGTTCTGATTTTAAATTTGTTTTAATTTCGTAAAATTTGATATAGATAAACCCTTTTACACTATTTTTCATTTTTCACACAAACTTGTTGAGAATTTGGTTTGCAGCTTAGAATCGATGGCGGTTTAGATTTGGGGGAAAAACTATATATCCAGCACAAATAAAAAAAAATTTTAAAAGTGTAGGTTTATGTCTCAAATTCTGTAATCAGCAGAGGTGATGTTATGGTCGAGAATTGTAGTCCAGTCAAGTTATGCATTATACATAATAATGAAATTATTATTTTGTTACCAAATATTCATATAAATTAAATATTATTACGCTTACCTAACAGTATAAAATATTAAATTGATGTTATTGTTATGCTAAAAATCAATAATTATATGAGATTCAAAACTTGTTTTTTAATCTATATGTATATGCAGCATAAAAATATATCATGTCTATTATTATACAACGCTTTTAACAACGTAGAGATATATTTCAGAATTTGTACTCGAGAAAACGACGGGAAAAAATTAGTAATATTCATTCTTTTGTTTTTACTTTTTTCATTTAAAATTTGTCTGAATATTTTTTGAAATACACGTGATACTAATGATACTGCTGTTCATAATTAAAAGTAATGTAATGGAATTATTTGTTTTTGAAAAATATTTAATTATATTTCACAGAGAGAGAATTTGTCTAAGAAGAAAATTGGAGACAATTCTTTGAAATATAATTAAATATTTGTTTTTGAAAAATATTTAATTATATTTCACAGAGAGAAACTTTGTCTAAGAAGAAAATTGAGACAATTCTTTGAAATATAATTAAATATTTGTTTTTGAAAAATATTTAATTATTTCTTCACAGAGAGAAATTTGTCTAAGAAAATTGAGACAATTCTTTGTTGATTTTCTATGTGGGCTCGAAATATTTTTCTTTATGTGGAAAGTTTTTACTTACTTTACTTTTTTATATGTCAGATAAGTAGAACCAAAAGCGGAGAGCAGAGTGCGTGCAATTTTCTCTGTTTAAACAATTAAATCTCTTCAGCAATGACATTCAATAATTTACAAAATAGCTGTACAGTTATCTTTGGGGTTATTTTTCCGATTTTTTTCGAAATTTCGTATTTGTCCATAACTCCTGGAGATCTTTTGTCAAACAAGTTCCATTATATATATATGTATACAAGGCCGTGGGTAGCTCCAGGGTTAGAGTATCGGACCTCAGACCGGAAGGCCTGCCCGATGCTCGATGTCACCAAATACCCTCCGAGTGCACACGGAGTACGTGCTCGTTAAATCAGTGGGTCCGTAGTCTTGATGGGCTTATTCACTAGCGCAGGAACTGGAGAATATTTCCCTCCCCTTCAGTTCACTTGCAGAAATTGTGGAGGTGGAGGTAGAGGTCGTGTCGCCATCTATCGTCCCCTTCGGTTAGTTTCACCGAGCTTAAATCGCACTGTCACCTGTATGGTGCTCAAGGCCAACGACAGGCGTGCCGTCTTTACCCATGCCACGATGAATTCTCAGTGGGCTCTCGTTCTGACTACGTCAGACAGGTGGCATTAGCCACAACAACATATATATACATAACTTATCAACTTCCATCCTCTCAAAAATTGACACATTTAGTTGAGTAATGCTGAGTGCCACTGAGAATTATGCCACATGCTCCATGTGACACACGTGAAATAGGTTCCCTAATACCTATTCTGTCGTGTAAAAATTTATACTGTTTGTTCATTTAATACAGCAGATTAAAACGTGAAATTTAATTTTCCATTGCTTTAAATTCTCCTATTGTTCCTTTAAAAATCATTTATTCTGGAAAAATTAAACAGTTTCTTTCTCTTCGTCATTTATCTAGAGAATTGATCTTCATACTAGTGTTCCACGGAACCTTATCACTTGACCATGTTCAAAATTACGTGGTCCGTCGCCAAAAGCCCTCGTGTAGCTGAACAGTGCGACGTTAATATTAACTCACTCACTCCACAGAACCTTGGGGTTCCACGAGTCACAATAATAAAAAAAAATTTGGAAAGAAATATTAGAAATGTGTATACAAAATGTATTCACGTTCTCATGAAATTCGTAGAACCACACAATTATCTAAAGATGATATACATTAAAATTAAAAATTTTACTTCTACATAATTTAACTTTGTTTTTGAAATACTTTTTAAACTTTTATTGTAATATAATAAATTAATTTTTAAAAACTTTTCTTCTTTATCTAGTAGGTTGTGTATATGTTATTGTTTGCTATTCCGAGTTCCGTGAAGTAATTTCATACTAGTTAGTACAATGTTTTGAAACCTTTTACATTTGTGGGGATAAAACACATATAATGAAGAAAATGGAAGAATTTATCAACATACCAACAGATTCGATGCTAAATTTAAATTTAAGCTATAACTTTTAAACTTTAGATTGCTAATTCATGTGCAAAATACACAGAATTTCTCACACAGCTATGAACATTTCACAAAAATGTATTTAGTAAGTGAAAAATATTTCTCAACGCGAGTGGTTACAAAAACAAAATATAAAAACGAATTAAACCCGGAATATGAAATGCTAGTGCAGATAATTTCATAATTTTTCATATACGCCTACAGTTTGTGTAAAACATTGTGAACACATATCAGTTACTAAATGTAATACATGCGTTGGTGACAATTGGATCAAACATTAATATTATCAATGAGTAAATAACATTAAATTTACATCATGAAATTTTTAATAAAAATAAAATACTTTTTAAAATTGTCCTTACATATAATATCAAAAATATGTTTATCTATATACTTTAAATATTATTTTAAGATATATTCTTCTAAATATATTATATGTGGAATGGGATTCCCAAAAACATCTTACAGTTCTAAGAGTTTCGAGAGTCGAAAACATTTCACCACTGATCTTTGTCCAGAAATAAGAACTCTCCCATGGTCAAAATTTACTGCTGTTCTACCCCACCACCCTAAAAAAGAACTAGCATTACTTTTACCAGTTTTACAACTGTGACAGACCGTAGCAAGTGTCCCCTTCGCTGAGGGGAGACCGCTACACCGGAAATACTCAAAATGACAAACATTGAGTAAGAAAAGTAAACGCAGATCTATACAGCAGATTTCCCAAACTTTTTGTTTCATAGACCCCTTGCCATACTCTTCGGTTTGGGGTAGACCCCTGCTTACCTAATATTGAATTCTTTGCAGATTTACCAATTTAATGACAAGTGGTATAGATCTACTTACTTTAAACTATTTAAATTTCTAACTGAAGTGAAGTATGGTGTTTAAAACTTAAGAAAAACACGTTAATTGAATTAAAATTTAATTAATACGTATAATAATTGATCATTAAACAAATGCTTTTAAAGAGAGGAATAAATCTGGTGCTTCAATAATTGTTTCAACATTTGGAATCAATTGTGTCAGGTTTAACTCTAAATTTCCTCGGTGTAGTATCCAGAACTTATTTCCCCTCTTTCTTTTTTGTTTTGGAGATTTGCCACCATGCTGAAAAGTAATTAAAAATTTGCTTACGATATTCCATAATTGGTGATAAATGAAGGTATGTCTTTTTAAAAGCCAAAATTGTAGACATGATCTTTGTTTTTAATAAGATTTATGCTGTCACCTTGTAACTACAAATTAACCTTGTAAAAAAAATTCCTCTTGTCTATCATCTCCTAATTTTTAGTTTGTGATCTCACTTCCAGTAGCATGTAATATAAAAAATTGGGACTGGATATTTCAATGCTTAGTTTTCTGCATCATCTAGAAAAGATTTATAGAAATTTAATAAAAGCATTTAAGCATTACTCTAAGACAATCTTGCGATACCCGTTGGGAAGCTAAAATAGATTCAAGCAGTGTATATACAGTTTGAACAAACTCGTAAAAACCTAGAAGAATTCATTAATTAAAAATTTATTGGAATCAATACAAGAAATTCCAATCATTTTTAAGAGTATGATTAGCAATATTGTCTAAAATTGACACTATCAATGAACTATTTCAAGCCCAAACATTTGTTCTCGATATTTGTCCAAAAACTTAGGGGATTAACATGTATTCAGACGAAGTAAAAGTGCAAGAATATAATTTCTATATTTAAGAAAATTTTCCTGGATATTTTTTCCGATTGAAAAGGGTCATTTAAAACATTTCATCACAAATACTTAGTAATCTCAGTTTATTATACCTAATTTTCGTTTTTGTGACTGAAAGACCGGCATTTTTAGTATTATAGATATGTTCGATCCAACTTTAGGCAAATTCTCTTTTTTATTCCTTTAACTTTCACTACTAGTGATATAGCGTTGTAAAGATGTAGAGTTTCTTTTATTAACTTCACCTTATAAGTAGAAGTAAATTTATTACAGCATCACGAAAAACTTTTTTGTTTTTTATAAAAGGATATATTTGTGAGAATAATCGGTTCTTTTGAAGCTCGTTGGCTTCTTCATATTTTTAAAATCAAATAATTTGTATTGATTTATAAAGAGTTACTATGTTAATTAAATATCTTCAATGTGCACAATTAAAAGGTGTATTGGTGACAAAAAAACACAAATACTAATAAAGGCTAAAATCTGTGTGCTTATAACAAAGTGTTGTTTATGCATCAGTATATAAATTTCATTAATTCAAGTGATTAATATGCATTTATTGAAGACATGTAATGCATATGTATATATATATATACTACGTTATTTTATTTAAAAAGACCAATTTTAAGAATGAGAAACTATATAAATAATTAATTTAAATCCTTTTTCTAGACATGATCCATAAAAGAAAAGAACATACTTATCACAAAAAATTAAACCTTAATCACAGAACAGCTAACCATGAATTGCAGTACCAATAGTGTCAAAGTGATGTGTGACAATTAGACTTATTCTATGCTGCATATGTAAAGTAAAATTCAAGTTTTGATTCATAGTTATTGATTTTAGTAACAACAATAATAATGATTTATTATTAATACCATTGCATTGCAGTCATAGATTAGCTCCTATACGATATAATTATAGGTTAAAACAATTTTTGTCTCATAGAAAATTACAAGCTATTTTACAACCTTCTTTCAGTTGGAAAAAACGTGTTAAAAATTAGAGATTTACAGACATTATTAGTTTCTGTTATATGCCTTTACAAATTTTAAATGTGTTTTTCTCAGATTTTCATTTTGGAAGATATTGAAAGGGTTTTCTATTCAATAATTTTTTTTTTTTCTGTTCAAGATAATTTTTGAAATTTTTGAAGTACTTATATATATATATATCTGTTCTATAAAAGTTTTATATAAATTTAGATCTGAGAATTCTCGCTAGTTTTTTACAGAATATTTAAGTTAATATTTTTAAAATGTTCATATTTCTCTTCCAGGTTTCCAAATTTAACAATATTCATGCTTTTCTCGGATTATCTATAAGAACAATTATTAAAATTCAACAGGAAATAAGTTTGCAATTCCATACCAACTTAAGGAAGTGTAATAAAAGGAAGCTTAATTTGGAAATTAATTCGATGAATATAATATAGTAGGCCCTCCCCATTTTGCGAACCTCTATCTTGTGAATTTCTCTATTTCGCGAACTTTTTTCCTGAAACCAAGAACATTTTATGACTTTCTTCGTCAAATAACCTCCAAATAGCTAAGTGCATTTTCCATTTATCGAATTTTGGTTTTAAGTGGTTTTTAAACTATACTGAAAGATAAATCATCATTTCACGAAATTTCCCAAATAACGAACTTTTCTTCAGGTTTAGGGACGACTGTAATTTAGTGAAATTTTTGTCATATTTTCATGCGTATCGGAAATAATAACATTAATTTGTAAAACAAGAAATAGATGTGTTTGAAAACAGAATTATACAAATTATTTGTGAAAAAATTGCTCTAGGTTATTTTCTTAGAAAAGTAACATTTTCTTGTGAAAGACTCTAATTGAAAATGATTATTTCCCTGATGAGTATTCTTACACAGCAATTTCAAATACAATTTGTATCTAAGATATGAGCAGAAAGAAATTTATTACATACCTATCAAACAAAAAAAATTGAATTAAATACGCTAAGACAAATAAAAAAGATATCTCTACAAAAAGTAAAACTGGAGGTCTATCGAATCCTTCCTCCAAAAATTAAAAACTCCTTTCTAAATTCCATCTTTATTCTTAACCCTATGGGCAATGTTTATGATACCCAAGAAAATGTAAACGTACTTGTTCATTCACTCGTGGATATCCCAAAATATTTGCACGGAATTAAAAAAAAAAGACAGCGCACACCATTTCCGCGGCAATTCTAAAAGGACAGCACTTTTACAAAACTCTTTTTGTTTATTTTAATGCAACTGCGCATGCAGTTTTGAAACCGACTATATCTGTCAATCAATTTTTAACCACACCCCGTTGCTATAGTAACGAAGGTTTATCTTTTTACAAACATCATCGCTTTGACGTCATCCGAGTTGCAAACAACGCCATCTGTTGGATAAAGCGTAGTTTTTGAAAATATGGCCGTTGACCTTAAATAATTTTTGCATAAAAGCTTCTAGTATCAGTTCATTTTAATTCATCTATAATTCAGTAAACTATTTTGCGTAAACTGTGATGTGTCAAAATCTTACAGAATAGTATGAATAGAATTATACGTGTTGAATGATAATAGCTTTTGTGTGAGTTTAATATTTTAAATTTAATAATTTATTTAATTTTAGTAATAAGATATTTCTTTCCTTCTGGTTTCCATTAGTAAAGGCCGTATCACACGTAGACTTTTCGGTACAATTTTTTCAA
>BMAU01003097.1:0-185579 GCA_019973935.1 Trichonephila clavipes | reverse complement strand
TTACTAGGAGAGAGAGAGAGAGGCTTTACCTCCCCTTCCCCCAAAAATCTGTGGTGTGTCATTTGAGGGAGAGAGAGCCTTTCAAAGAAGAAGAAAAAAGAAAGGTTTATAAAACTAAGACTTATATTCTGGATTCGCGCTAGGGTTTCGTGGGAATATTCCATTTGTTTTATAAAGAATTCATCCGTGTACTTTCCATTGTTGTTGGTGAAAATTGTTTGAGCTCTAAAATGTAGGGTTAAATGATTTGCGCTGATACTAAAAATGGATCACGAGATTTTCTGAAGATCTATTCTCCCGATTTTAAGATCTAAAATGATTCTAATGTACCATAAGTGGCAATAGTGGTGATACAAAGTTTTTTTTTCGTTGGATTTTACTGCTATATTTTAGGCTAGTGCTGTCCAACCTTTTTATCGCTACGGACCGGTCTTACCGCGGCCTGCTGAAGGTGGGGCTTTGATTGTTTATATTTTAGATTGTTTTGATTTAATAATTTTAATTTAATATTGTATTTAAACATGCCTTTATGCAGAATAAAATACAGTTACACGACTGGCGTAGCTAGTTCTGAGTGGGCCCTGTATCAACATTCCTTGGGGGCGTTATTTAGGGCTTTTAAACGTTTTACGATAGTTTTCTTACACATGTTGGGGCCCCAGTAGCTTCGGGGCCCGCGTATCATTGATACAGCAGTAGCTACGCCCCTGCCTAAGAGGTAAAAGACATTGAAAAAGTGTTCTAATTATTTAAAGTCTACTCATATCTCGCGTACCTCGTTAATTGCTCTCTATACTTGATAATTGGGTGCATCTCTTAACTTTGGTTAATTTAATTTGCATTATTGCGTTGCTGGTACCGTGAATAAAGTGAGTTATTTTGAATATGGCTAGTCTTCCTTTAGTTTCTCCCATACCTTTAGACGCGTCGGGCAGACCTGTACAAAGACTACCTAATAAATAGCTGTAAAATAACTTTTCTGGCTTTCTGAGAACACTGAATGTACTCGTAATTTTCGGGGTGTATAAACGTGTCATTCATGCAGAACCTTTTTTTCTTAGTCTTAAAATTCTAAGAATACGATACTCTATTATTCAAGAGAGTATAAGCAGAGCGTTCAGTACAGCAATTAATAAAGTAAAAAAAAAAAAGTAGCAACCTATTGCATGGAAAAGAATTTCTGTTCTTTTTAAAATGTGAACATTATTACAATCCCTGAAAAAAGAGGATTTTATAGTAATTTATCACTGTCAAAAATCGATCCAACTAAGTAAACAAACCTCATTCACTCACATCTTTTTCTCACACGTGGTTAAGATTTAAAACAAACTCTATAAGAGTTCACACATCAAGAAAGAAAACGGAATTGCTTACAAAAATTATTCAAGCGTAAACTTGTAATTTCGCAAACGATTAAATCCATTGGGATGTTTTCTGTTTAATGTGACTGCAGGCGCCGACCATAAAGGTCAGCCCCGTGACACATCAGGTTATTCTTTCTTTGGCACCAGTGAGTTTTGCGACTACTTTCATATTAAGAAACGTGTTGTCTGTCTCGACCCATTAGCTATTTTAAATTTTGATTTTAAATTTTTTTAAATCTTAAATAAAAATGCTCGTGAGGACGTCAGGTTTTTGGATTCGCTTTTAGACGAGGGAAACTAATTTTCCCAGCTCGATGAAATTATTGTGCTTCTTGATGTGTGCATGTATGAATTTCATCAGGAACTATTCATGCATAAATTGCATTCATTAATTTTAAAATTTTGAAACTTCAAAACTTCCGATAGGCACCTTAAAAACTAACTATTCTCATAAAATCTAAGCATAAGAGAAGTACATAAAAAGTAAAAATATTATAACCAAGGATTTTATTAAAAATATTTAACTGAGTCAAAACAAGAAAATTATGTAAATCTATTTTTAATTAAATTATTATGATAAAAAATTGCAAAATTTTAATTTTATACCTTACTTTGAGCTTTAAAATTTGACTTCAAGCTTTCCTTAATACAAAATTTTAATTCAATCCCTTATAAGTGAAAATATTTCATAATGGAAAATTGTGCATTTTTCAATTTTACTAGGGAGGGGGGTACGGGGCGAACTTAGGATGTCGGTCGCCCACGAGCAAAGACCTAATGTGCTGCCCTTCAAGAGAACTTTTCATTGACTAGTACTTAACATTGACTCCATTAACTCATCTACCTGTATTAATGTAAAGAGTAAAATATTAATAGAATGTAAATGCAATTTTTATTGCAAAACCGATTTTTCTTTTTCGCCAACTAATAACGAAAAAATACTATAATTAAATAATAAACAAACAAAAATACAACTTTTGAAATAAAATTAGACATTTTATAATTAGAAATATAAAAAATAACTGCATTTACTCAGAAAAAATAATCCAATAAAAATAAAGTACATACTATAGCATGAATCTCGTGAAACGAAAAGTATACGAGGTCTGGCTATTAAATAACGAGACTGCGCGCCTAGATGGCGTCCTAGAGGAGCGGGGGTATCTGGAAATCTTCTCTATTCACGTACCAAAACACATTTTCGTCACTATTATAGTATTTGTGCAGTAGCGTTTTGAAACGAACGTGTTTTTTTCTCGTGCCGAAAACCAAGTGTGACGAAAAACAGGGGAGCAACGTATCAATCTCAAATTTCTCGTTAAGTTGAAAAGAACTCCGACTGAGTGATATAAATTGTTGCAAGAGGCCTATGGGGATAATTCTCTATCTCGTGCGCGTGTTTTTCAGTGGTGTAAGCGCTTCAGTGTGGGCCGAGAGAGCACTGAAGATGACCAGCGCACAGGTCGCCTTGTCACTGTTTCCGGAGTGACCAAAATCAACCAAATTGTGCGTGCAGATCGTCGAATGAGCATCCGGATGATTGTGGAGGCAGTAAACACCGATAAAGAAACGGTTAGATAAATTTTACACGAGGAATTACATGACAAAAGTCTGTGCGAAGTTGGTGTTAAAAAACCTGACTCCTGACCAAAAGCTCTTGCGTCAACAGGTCTGCTCAGATTTCCTTGAAAGATTAGAACAAGATTCCTGATGGATGAAAAACATTATTACTTGTGACGAAACGTGGATTTTTCAATACTATGTTGAAACAAAGCGGCAATCGATGCATTGGAAGACGCCTGAATAGCCCAGAATAAAAAAAGCAAGGATGTCCAAATCAAAATTCAAGGCAATGTTGATCTTTTTTTTTCGACATTAACGGTATCGGGATGACTGAATGGGTTCCTGAGGGTCAGACTGTCAACCAGACTTACTATTTGTCAGTTTTGGTAACACTGCGAGAACGAGTTTGTAAGAAATAGCCCGAGTTGTGGAAGAACAACTCGTGGATTTTGCACCAGGACAAGGCACCTGCCCATAACGCGCTATCTTTGAAACGGTATTTGGCCGATAAACGCACTCCAGTGCTCGTACACGCGCCGTACTCTCGCCAGATTTGGCACCGTGCGACTTTTTTTTGTTTCCGAAGATAAAAAATCTGCTTTGAAAGGGACCCCATTTGAGTCAATGGAAGCGGTAAAGCAAAAAACGACAGAGCTCCTAAAGGCCCTCACCAAAGAAGACTTCCAGCACTGCTTCGATCAATGGAAAAAACGTATGGAAAGGGGTGTAGCGAGGGGAGGGGAGTATACTGAAGGGGAGCATTCGAATGTAAAATAATTTTTATAATAAAACCCTTTTTTGTAACCAGTCTCGTTATTTAATCCATTTTGTCTGAGATTTCAAATTCATCAGAGATGATTATTAAATCTGAAAGCCTTTCTTGTGTCATATTGTTTCTTGAGTAATTTTTAATTATTTTTCATTTACTGAAACTTCTTTCCCCTGAAGTTAGAGAAACAGGTAAGGTTACAAAATTCGTATTGTTTGAGAAAAATTTGGGAATCTCTCTCATTCCTGATTATAATTTCTAATATCTCAATTAGCTGTTTTTACCTGAAAAAATATCTTGAAATGAAGTCATTTCATTAAATAGTTGTAAAGCGTGAATATCTTTCACAATACTTCCATCCTTCTTCACTTGTAACATAATATTCGTGCATTTCAGGCTTTCACGAGATCATCATCAGAAATGATATGAAACTCATACAGAAAGCAGAAAATCGAATAGCACTCAGATAATGAGGTAAGTCATCCATTAACTGAAGAGATCGGGAATTGCTGGAAGGAATTTGAAGCTGGTTTATTAAATTGACTCTTTTCCTGAACTTCCAGATGGAGATTCGGGATCAATGCCTAAATTTCTAGCAAGTGTTACTGAATCGACAGATACTTTAAAGTTATCATCAGGTCTTTGGGAAACTAAATATTTTTTAAGATTATCAAAGCCTTCAATGCATTTCCCGATGCTTAATTTAGGATTTTGAAACAATTTACCCAGAACATCAACTCTTGATGATAAACATACCAAATTAAAATTTAACACAATTTTAAATGTTGAAATTTTTTTTCCTGTCTCTGATGGTATCTTCAATTAAGGCATTTAATGCGGTAATAATATTTTTAGGTCTTGTTTAAGAGGTCTATAGCGTTGATATGATTTTCACTCCTTGTTTCCTTAACGGTTTTTCAGACTTTTAACGTGTGTTTTTTTTTGGTTAGTACAATTGATAAGGGAACGCAGAAAAGTAATTACATACCTTTTGTACCATATAAAGAAAAACCAGAAATTTCCCCAATATTACTGGCAGCGTCACTAACGACGAGCCGCACACAACACTTACCTATACGTAAAGTGAGAGTTGTTTTCTTCTTTTATGAATGCAACGTATTTATTGATGTAGTAAAAACTTTATGTCGTGTTAATGACTTTATATTTGCTGGTAAAAAAAAAAGATGGATTTTAGCTCGTAATATTAAGAGTGCGTATGTGCGATATTTTTAGATTAAAAATATTTAATAAAAAATCCACTTGAAATTCTTACACACACACACAAAATTGCTTTTAATTTAAAGGAATTTTTCGTAGTTTGATAAATTCATGTAAAGGTAATATTCATGTAAAAGGAAAAAATAATAAAACCAGTAAAATAATTTTAAATAATTTTTCATTAGCAAATAATTTTTTATTGTTAAATCTGGAAAGCAAAATTTTAAACCTTAACACCAAATAGTACCTGAAATACCTTGAATTGATTAAAAAAATAGTTGACTATATAAACAAATTATTCCCTACACTTTTATAGCCAATTTCTCAACGCGGAAAAAATGTTTTTAAATAGTTTTTAAAAAAAATATTTAAACCTGTTGATGAATAAATATATCTCAAATTTTTAGAACAACAAATAAAATAAAAGAATGTCTGGCCGTATACCAAAACAGACAATAATAAACAATTTTGATACTTAATTTATAAATGAATGTGCCAGGCTAAATATTTGGATACAATTAAACACGGCTTCATCAATTCAGTCTTAAACGTGATGTTTACAGGAGGTGTTATGAAGAACCATTGAATAGATAAATGCTACTAATATAAAGAAAATAGTAAAAGCGGTGTCACGGTTAGGGGCTAAGTGTATTAGATTGCATAAAATTACTCTTCAGCTAGTATACATATAAGCGGGCAGATCTATGTACAATGAAAATCGTTTAACACGAAACTGAAGGGACTTAAATATATTTTCTTGTTATATAAAGGATACTGCAATATATATATATATATCAGTGGCGCACACAAGGAGGGGTCTGGGGATCCGGAACCCCCAAAGCCCTTGATTTTTTTTCCGATTGATTATAATTCTAAGTATATAGTACGTAAAATATAATTAATTACTTGTTATTAATGATTAATTTTATTAATTAATGCTAATTATTTATTCAAAAGTTAGTTTTTTACTGTGTTTTGTTTCCGAAAATCGACAAAATCAAAAGGAGCATGATACAAGAATGGTGAGCTTTCGACCTTCAGACCCCCCCTTGAAAAATTCCTATGTGCGCTACTGATATATATATATATATATATATATATATATATATATATATATATATATATATATATATATATCAATGAAATTATTCAATGAAATTAAGCTTATTGAAGCACAATTTATTTACATCGGTATGTATATATGCATATATTTAATAAATATCAATGCAAAGAAAACATTCACAAGAACTTAATGAAATTTAATACAAAATTTTCGTTTTTTGACACACAAAACATTTATTGAGTTTTTGGAAAAATAATCTGATATTTTTCTTTGTATTTTAATTTTTTTTACTATGAAATTTTCTAGAAATTGTTCGATGTCGTCCCCATTTTGTTATTCACTTCACCAATAGAATGTGTGTGTGTATGCCTAAATAACTACTCATATTTTTTTTCACGATGTTCCTCATTTCGGATCACTTGGGAACAGGAGCTGCATTATTCATTTCATTTTGACACTTTGGAATCTGTATCAATATTTTTTGAGCTTTGAAAAACTTCAAAATGTCTTTGTCTGTCATGATCGGGGCTGTACACACATTATCATCATATACTGCGACGAATTCTTCCGTTGATACTGTAGGACAATCCAATAACACTGAAAACTAACGCGAAACCACCTCTCTTTCATTTCACACCCCTCTGAAATTTCTGGTGTTTTCTGTATTTTTTTCATTCTCAGAGGGGAAATATTTTCGAGTTAAAATGAAATGAAAAAAAAAGGAAAATGCTTAGTAGTTTGTCCGGACCGTTGTATTGTTTTGTGTTTTTTGATATTTCGCCTTAAGCGCTTTCGCGTTAAACGTATCGCACTGTGATCATGATAAGTTTTTAATGTTTTCTTTTATTCTGTTTTCAGTGCTATCTTGTGAGTCTTTTGATTCTCCTAATTGATTACATGGCATCTTGTTTGGGGATTTTTTTAAAAAATAAAAACGCATGGAACCCGTAACTTTTTTTAAATGTAGTATTGTCGAAGTTTAAAACTTCGGCAAACTTCGCTAACATTAATAATGCTATGTGAATATTAATGCTATGTGAATGCTATGTGAATGCTATGTGAATGTCAAACAGGCTTTGAAATGAAAATTATTTAATCAAAATGGGCTGTAAGATTTTTTCTCAAAATTTTTTATACCAGATATAATTACAGAAAATTATCTTTTAGTGGAGGTATTTTAATAGAAAGAAAAATGGGTGCTCTTAAGCATTGTAAAATCATAAGCAGAAAAAAAAAATCACTTTTTTTTCTCTTTTGTTTTTCTAAATAGTAAGACCATTATGAAATTGAAAACTTTTACTTTCTCCAAATGCATAACCATATTAGATATTTTCGTATAGCAGCTTGAGCAAAAATGATTTTTGAGACATCTTTAATAGGTATCAATTCATAGTGCGTCGTCAGTGCCACTGATTAGCAAAAAGGGAAAAAAAACCCTTTTCTCTTGCTGCATAGCCAGCTCTTTCACGAACTTTGCTAGCAAATGAAGGATGTGTGTAGAAAGTAGACATTAATGGACAATGTGAGTGAACTAACACACTGTGAACTAACATTCTATTTTTCTTTGCTATCTATCGAGAAATCGAGACTTATTTTGATTTTTCTCAATTACTTTTTAAAATTCAGCATATTTATTCGACTTATTATAAGTTTTATTTTGAGCAATTGAACAAAATTTTGCTTGGTTGATAGAATGATATGCGGCCGCCCTTGTGCACTGCGCGCGCTGCACACCTGCTAGGATCGACCCTGCCGCAATGTAGTATGAAAAGGAATAACACATGTCTCTTGTAGACCTTTTATACGAAGAATATTATTAAAAGGACTTATGTTACATATATCAAGTTTAGAAAAATAATTTGTTGAAGCACCTCTCAGGTATAATTTTGCGTTGCATCTTCCCATATTAAAAGATAATATAAAATATAAATGAGCTTTGTGAGCACTTTATATTCATTGTCTCTCACCGTTGTATTTTTTTCATCTATTTATAAGATGATAAGTGAATAAGAAAGGTCTTTAATATTTCTAATTGACTATTCTGTTTTTATGTAATATTTGAGTGTTTTAAAATTAAAGCCCAATTTTTCAATTGGTTTCAAATTAATACCCTTAGTTAAAAAAGTATATTTATAAATATATCATATATATCTCATATAAAATTTAAATCTGTTATACATTTTGTGATGCACATTTAAGGCAAAATTAGTTTTAAGCAAATTAACAATAAAAACGATAGTACTACTAAACTCCAAAAGAGAATTACTATGGCTATTAGATGTCTTAAGGGAATACGAAAATATATGAAATCGATTTTAACCAAAAAAAAAGGTAATATTGTATAAAATTCTTTTAAGATCAGTATTAACTTATACATGGGAAACTTGGTCCATGTCTCGAACAGATGAAATCGTGATAAATATCTACGAAAGGAAGATTTTAAGATTTATTTTTGGAGGAATTCAAGAAAATGGAACGTGACGAAGAAGATCAAATTTAGAGCTCTATCAATCATATAAAGAATCTGACATTGTTTATTTCATCAAATTACAACGAATTAAATGGGCAGGTCACGTCGTCAGAATAAATGAAAACCCCACCACTAAAAAATTCTTCAATGCCCAACCAATTCGCTCGTGAAGAAAGGGCAGGCCAAATCCTATATGGATTGGTGGCCTAGAAAAAGATCTCCTAGTTTTGAGAACTAGTAATTGGAGAACACTGGCAGGAAGAAGGCTGGCCTGGAAAAGGCTTATCAAGAAGGCCCAAGCTCACTCTATGCTGTCCAGCTCCTGACGAAGGAAGTTTTAAGCACCATTTAAAAAAAACTTTAAAATGTGATTTATATTAAAATACGAATACAAATCCTTTACAGTCCTTTTATTTTTTAAGAAACATTTTTTTCCTGCCTTGTCACATGAAAGGTGTTGTAAGCTGCTCTGATAAGCCAACACATAAATTTCCAAAATGCTAGAGAATGCACAAATTGAGGTATCATTAACAAACTTCACTGCGAGGAAAATCTAACGGATGAAGATTAAAATATCGTTGTGTATTTTTTAAAAATTTATTTCATCAATAGATTCGAAAATACACGATTTTTTTTAAAAAAAATTAGATAAACTTTTTTAAAAAGATAGTTTGCATAAGAAGAGAATTAAAAAATACAGTAAGAATTATACATATATATATATATATATATATATACCATCAAATAATATACGAAACGTTTTCTGAAAGGAAAACAACATTCAGAACTGTAAATTGTTGTGAAACTACAACTCATTTCTGTCCCTTTAAATTCTGCTACACAATTATTACAAAATAGAAGAAACAAAGCAAAATCTGAAATTTAACAATCGAATAACTTAAAGCATATCGCGGAATAGAAGCTATCTAAAAATCCGAGAACAATATAGTTTATCAAATATTAAAAAAAAAGTTTCGACTCTCTTTCCACAGAATAATGATTTGAATCAGCTGATCCAATGTTAAGCGGGACGAACTACAGTAAAATAATATTTTGCTTAAAAGGAGAGTCGGAAACCTCTCTACTGACAATGTTAAATTGGTTGTTTTCGATGTACCTTTTCTCAAAAGCTGTTATATGTACAAGCTTGAAATGCTTCGTACAATTAAAGTATACATTTCTCATTATACTAAAATGAGCTTTTAGCTATAATTTGGAATTTTTAATAAGTTGTAATATATTTTATCAAACAGTGAAATTTGACACATTTTTCACATAAAAAATTGCCAAAAATAAATTTTTGAGTATTTTACAAAAAGCTCATTTCAGTATATATTAGCTATCATTATAAATATGTCAAAAAAAACTTAAATACTTGTGAACATTATTTTCTCAGAAAAGGTACATCGAACATCAAAAATTTTCATTTTGAGATAGACGAACTTCAATGTATATATATATATAATTACTTTTTTACTAAAACATTCCTTCCCCATACTCCAAATGATCTACATTTTTTTAATTCTCGTCATCCTCTCTCTCTTCCTTTTAATTTTTTTTCTTTCTTAACTTCCTTTGTTTTTTTGTAAACATGAGTATTTAGCCTTTAACAGTCACTGTTTGTCGAGGCGCTCCATTGTACCCTGTAATCACCAGACTCAATATTAAGTTTTCTCAAAATTTCTGGTTTTGATACATTTCCCATATTAAACGACGGGATTGCATCATATGTACACAATGATAATATTTCTATTTGTACAAATATTTCCTTCGGTATACGAGACTATATTATGTTGTTTACACTTTCATTGGGATTTTGTGTACTGCCATGTAAACACTTTTTAGCAATTCGGGATTAAATGTTTTGATTTCCATCTTTCATTCAACTTTTAAGCAAAAACAAAATACTTTGTTTGGTTTTTCGCCATTTAAATGAGCGTGGCCCAGTTTTAATGATTATTTAAAAATGGGTTTTAAGCGCTTCTAATTACACTTGAGGTTAAACTAAGGTATTTTTAGAAAGGTTAAAATCTATACAATTTTTGAAAATGTAAAAATCTCAAAATTGTCTTATTAAGGAGATTTTAGGTTTCCAACACTTCTTAAAAAATCTCCTTTTGTGGTTGACAAAATATGTATTAAAATAAAACCAGCACAAATTCACAAGCGTCTTTTGAATTCTTAATAAATATTTCACTGAAACTTCTGATTATTTTTGCTCCCCATCCGTAAAGTAGTACGCTAAGAGTTAAAATAATAATAATAATATGCCAAACCGTGTAGAGTACATTTCAACCTAATATTGAGGAGCAATTCACATCTCCTTGTCTCCCCCTTTTTGAATAAAATCGGTTAACCCATATTCTGAAACAAAGGAAGAGCAACGTGCGTATTTTTAATTCCCGCTTTGTAATACAAATCGAAAAACCTGAATTTTAAGCATAAAAAAAGAAAGAAAAGAAAAAGAGAGTCTGTATGTCTGGATCCGAGAATTTCACGCTTTCTGATCATAATGATAAGTTTTAGGCCACGCTGTACATTATGGGTTAGTCTGAAATTGTTGTTAACCTCCACCGAATCTTCCAGTTTATAAATATATGAGACTTTTCAATTTCGGTTACGCTTAGATGAGTTTGTTTTTACGTACGCATGGTGGTAGCATGAAAGCAAGTGGGGGAAAAGTTGTCGGTATCACAAACAGTGTTTTTAGGCTTACATTCGCATCAAGCTACGACAAGATACATCCATGATTGGTGACCAACTAATGCCTTTTTTTGAAAAAAAAAATCCCATCGCTCAAGGTTAGAATTAGAATGTTATAGTTTTCAAATGTTAGTGTAATTTCTTTTTGCACTTGTTCTTTTCACATTGTTTCCCCCCTTCCTGTCCCCGTTGATCGATTCTTGGAAGTGAAACATACTCAAGGGGATAATTTTCTCCGGGGCGTGAATTGTTCTTTGTTGCTCCCATACCGTCGTACAAAAAAAAAAAAAAAAAAAAAAAAAAAAAATCGGAATCACTTATTTGAATCTTGAAAAGAAAGCAACCTTTGTGAAGGGCAGCCGAATAAAATACGAGAACGTTTTATAATGAAAGGTTTGACGTAAAAAAGTATTTTTTAGTGCAGAGTTTCCCAACCTGTGTCCACATAAGCTTTTAGGAAATTCACTAGAAAAAATTGTTTCTCAAATGGTCAGTCTGCCAGGGAAATGGGACATTTTAACGTACATTCAACATTTAAGGTATTCTACTACATTGGGAAACGTGATTTTTCAAAAGCCTACAAATGACCGTTTATTTTTTAAAAAATATTTAGTGTCACTTAGATTACGATAACGTATAAAATTGCTTTAAGAATATTATTACAATAAAACAATAAAAAATTATTTAAATGTCATATTTTGGCAAAAAATGAGCATATAATTATTTATTTTCAAAACATTCTTCTTTAATGAAAAGTGTTTCTATGATTATAATATTTTGCCTTCTGATAGCTAAGACTTAGAGAGGAAGTCTTAGTTATCTTAAAGATGTAGTTTTATAATCCCTAACAGGGATTATTGAAAAATTCACATTTTTTTTCCAGAGTTACAACCAATTGAAAAAATAATCGGTGTTGTTTTCCTAAATTGTTTTCAATTTGATGTATTAACATATGGATAAATCCACTTCTAAGTTATATATTTTAAAATTCCTAGTTCAGGCTCTGTACAGAGGTCTGAGATATATATGGGCAAAATATTATTATTAAAGAAGACTTTTCATAAAAAGAGAATGTTTTGAAAATAAATAATTCTATGTTCATTTTTTGCCAAAATATTGCATTTAAATAATTTTTTATTGTAATAATATTCTTATAACAATTTTATACGTGTATTCTAATCTATATGTGACACTAAATATTAAAAAAAAATATTCGTTTGTACGCTTTTTGAAAAAATCACGATTCCGAATTTTAGTCGGATACCTTAAATGTTCCAAATTAAGATTTTGAAACTAGGTTTGAGAATGCTGATTCAACCCTCTTATTCTAAAAATATGTCTATTGATCAGTTATTTTATGTATTAATTAAATTTTAATTTAATTGACATGTGTGCTTCTTAAATTTTTTAAACACTATATTTATTTCACTACATTTAGGAATTGAATTCTTTTAAAGTAAGTAGCTCTATACTAGTTGTCAAAAAGACATTTAAGTTGATAAATTTGCAAAACATCAATATTATGTAACCTGGGGTCTACCCAAAATTGAGAAACATGGCAAGGGGTCTACGAGACAAAAAGTTTGCTAACCTCTGATCTATATGATACAAAAAATCTGTAAATTAGATATTTCTAATACAATAACAAAATACTTCATGAATAATATAGATGTACGTTCATCCTAATTTGCATTTCATGTACTTATGGTTCTATGCATATATTTTTCATACTTTATTTTTTAAATAATTAAACAAAATAAAACGCCCACAAATTTGCTTAGATGAAAATTATTAAGATAATGAAGTACAGTTGTGGGAAAAGTTAATCCCTTCAAAGTATTTATTCAATTGAAAAGGTAAATGTCACATATTAACTGGAAGTGAATCTAATAACAACTTCCGGATGTCGTGAATCAGTTTTTTTTTTTTTTTTTTTTTTTTGATAAAAAAAATCAATGCCATATCTAGAAAGTAGTTTTTTTTTTAAAAAAAAGAAGCATTTCTCTTTCTCTCTCTCAGTTCCTGACTTTAAATAATTTTTTCTGCAGTGTATTTTTAATGTTTCAGAAAATGAGCTAGCTTTACCTAAACCAATTCAGTAAGAAATTTTTATTGAAGAGATAACATATTTAGATGCGTTTTGCTAGAGAGTAAACTTGAATGATGCGTTTTAAGAAGCCAAGCGTTGTTATGCTCGGGTTTGTAACGCCGTAACAATGGATCGGAATTTTCAGTAACAATGTTAAGTCCCTCGAGATTTGTTATAAGTATGAGAAAACACACTCTCAACAATTGGTATATGCTGCGTTATCAAGAGCAACATTGTTACGGAAAATTCCGATCCAAAATTCTTCCATGGCCTAAGAGAATCTACATATCTCACAGATCTACAAAATAAACTTAGAAGGTTATCACAAAACACAAACTTAAAAACAATCACATATATCTTCCTAAACTTCATTTCCACAAAAAAGGGAATATCAATATATTCTATGAATTGTCAAAGTTTACGTGCACGTGCTTTGGATCTCGATGACAGGGTTATGCAACATGTGTAACTAACTATATTACTTTTAACTGAAACTTGGATAAATAATGAAGAAAAAACATAGATGTTCCAAATTATAATTGTATTGCTAAATTCCAAAGACACAATCACAGAGCTGGTGGAATTGCTATATATAAAAAAAAATCACTTCAGAAATGGATGTAGCATCAAATAGTACTGAATCATTTGTGTTTAATGAGTCATGTATCGAAGAAATTTGAGCAGCGAAATGTAGAGCAGAAAATGGACAAATAATTCTATAATTAATTTAAAATAATCAGATCACTTGGGAATTTTCCAAACTAGATTTTAACTTTCCCTAGCACTTTAAGAATTTTAGATAGCTCTAGGTAAACAAATTTATATTTTAAACAAATTAGATACAACTTGAATGAATGAGTGTTGATTAACGTAGCACTATGGAGCAACACGAAAGCTTAGGCAACGAAAACCTTATTTTGTTGCCAACAAATTCTTGGGTAAGTATGCAGCGATATTAATACATAAATCTTTGCGGTTAACTCTAGATAAACCGAAATGGGAAAAGCCTATAATCATGCATTAACAAATAGACTTACTTCCTATAGTGAGATTTAAAATTTGAAATTAAATAATCTGAATAATAATGAGTGTATAATTTTTGTTATCAAACAGCAAATCAAAACTGAATGATCCATTATCAATTATGTGTTCGTATATTTCTTCAACAAGGAAAGGTAAAGTAATATAATCGTAAAAAATGCAGTTTGGTACCAAATCAAAGTGTAGAAAAAATTATCGAATTCATTCACAAAAATTTAGTGGCCTATACTGAAGCCGGATCAACTCTTCGGAACAAATTGCCTATTATTTTAAGTGGAGATTTTAGTGTAAATTTTTCGAAAGACAAATCAAAGCCTTTAGTGGATTTTTAAAAACAAAATTCAATTTCATTGTGTCAGATGAACCAAATGAAAGCACGACAAAGTACGTAACAACGCTTGACGGAGTTTTTAGATATTTAAATAATTTTTTGAATCTATATAAAGTATTTATAACATATTTCAGCTATCATAAACCCATATTGCTTTCTTCTTAGAATGCAATTAATTCACAAATATGATTGTATACTTCACAAAAAATATTATCTTATGAGTACAGACATATAGATAAATAATTTTATATGACAATATGAATATCTCCTTATTTTTTATTCACCGAACTAATCCATGAAATAACATTACAAAATTTAAAGTTATCACTTCTATCGTGTGGTCATAAGCACACACACTCTTTTTTTATTTTTCATATTCTTTATTCGTATTATAAATTAATAGCACAAATTTCTGAGCCATGTACGTTGATGAAATTTATATAGAGATATATGGAAAATTAACAATTGCTCAAAGTTGGTTTTTTATGTATTGAACTAACTGAAAGTATTTTTATAATCGGCAGCAACCGTGTTGTATAAGAACTGAGACATACAAATTCCATTTCTTCTTTTCGTTTTCTCACTCGAATTTGAGTTATCTTGTTATAAAATTTCTGTTTTTACACTTAAATAAATGCTACTGTTAATTTTCTCACATTTCCTTCGATATGTTTTTTTTTATTTGAAAATAAGTATAAAGAATCTGTGTACTAAAATCGTCCAAGTAAAAGGACGTCAGATATTAGAACATTTGTTCCAGAAAATCCATTCGTAGGCGAATAACGTTATATTAAAGGGGATGGGGCCTAAAATGACTGATGAATTATTTTTTTACTTTTTCCAATTCCTACTATTAGATCACTCTCTCTCTATAATTATATATATATATATATATATATATATATATATATATATATATATATATATATATATATATATATATATATATATATATATAAAGGAGAAAAGTGACTCACTCACTCACTGACTAATCACGATATCTCCGGAACTATTAAACCTACAGACTTGAAATTTGTCAGGTAGTTTCCTTTATGGAGTAGACGTCAGCTAAGAATGGATTTTGAAAAGTTCGAACCCCAAGGGGCGTTACGGGGGTTTAAGGGGCGTTATAGATAATTATTTCTGTTACTAAACTATTAGATGTACAGTCGTGAAACTTGGTACACAGATTTCTTTCATAAAGTAGAGATTCCCTACATAATGATTTTTACGAAAATCGACCTGCAAGGGGCATAGAGGGCGCTTAAGGGGCGTTATACATAATTATTTCCATTTTTAACCTATTCGACGTACAGTCTGGAAATTTGGTAAGCGGATTCCTTTCATAGAGTACAGATCCCCTACAGAATGGGTTTTGTCAAAATCGACTCCCAAGTGGCGTTGTGGTGAATTAAGGGGCGTTATAGGCAATTAACTCCTTTTTAAACTATTAGACGTAAAATCTCGAAATTCAGTAAGCAGATTCCATTCACTAAGTAGAAATCCGCTATAAAATGGTTTTTGTGAAAATCGTTTCCTAAGTGGCGTTGCGGGGGCTTAAGGGGCGTTATAGATAATTATATCCATTTTTAAACTATTAGACGTACAGTCTTGAAATTTGGTAAGTGGATTCCTTTCATAGAGACAGATCCCTCTACAGAATGGGCTTTGTCAAAATCGACTCCCAAGTGGCGTTGTGGTGAATTAAGGGGCGTTATAGGCAATTAACTCCTTTTTAAACTATTAGACGTAAAATCTTGAAATTGAGAAGACTGATTCCATTCATTAAGTAAAGATCTGCTATAAGATGGGTTTTGTGAAAATCGTTTCCTAAGTGGCGTTGCGGGGCTTAAAGTGCGTTATAGATAATTATTTCCATTTTTAAACTATTAGACGTACAGTCTTAAAATTTGGTAAGCGAATTCCTTTCATGGTGTACAGATCCGCTACAAAATAGTTTTGGGGAAAATTGATCCCCTAGGGTCACTGAGGGGGATTAAGGGGCGTATATAATAGATAAATATTTCCACTTTTCAACTAATAGAAACACCTGCTTGAAAAATAAAAGGTATGTTTCGTTCATGGAATAAAGTTCCTTTTACAAAGATTTATGCGAAAACGGACCCCCAAAGGAGTGGGGTTGTGAGGGATTAAGGCGTGTTATAGAAAAATTCCTGTTTTTGAATTTAACTCATTTACTTGAAATTTGTTGAGCCCTTTTCTTCAGTTGAATAGAGTTCCACTAAGAATGGATTGTACGGAAATCCACTCCAGGGGGAAGCGGGGAGTTATTGGGGCGTATTGATAGACAAAATTCCCGTTTTTGAACTGCTAAGACCATAATAATAAAATTTGCTTTGCATGCTTCTTTTGTTCAATTGGAATCCGCTAAGAATGTTGTCAACGAGGTATTGATGATAAAAATCCGTTTTTGCTCTGTTAGATTTAGACTTAAAATTTTGCACGCATGTTTATTTTATGGAGTAGAGATCCACTGAAAGTTTCTTTGGTGGAAATCCACTTGATTATTAGGTTAAGTGAGCGAAAAATATCTTTCTACTTCTATTTTAGCTATAAATAGAAATTAGATATTATAATTTATGTTTTTTTTATTGAGAGTGTAACAGCTATAAATATATTTTTCAATACAATTGAATTCTTAATGCTAGATATCAATAATTAATCTATATGTAAACAGTATACATATATACAACATCGTAAAATACCCAGTGAAGCGGGTGGGTAACGGCTAATATATATATATATATTTATCTTGTTCAAATTTTCAATTGTTAATAAAAATACATTTTAAAGCGTTCAATTGAGCTGAAATTTTATATGCACAACTATTTTGGATGACAATACGGTAATTTAATTATAATTAATTAAAAGTAATTGACTGAAACTAATTATTTATAGAATTACAGATACAGATTCCGTTGATTTCATTTTTAGTGACTTCGGATAAAAGTTTAAAAGAATTTGTTTTCTCATGTTTTAAAGCATTCTGTTGAACTGAAATTTTATATACACGATTGTTTTGGATGAAAATACGATTTTTTAATGATAATTAATAGAAAAATGAACTGCTACTTAATATTGGGATTCTGTCGTACGCATAAACATTTTTATATTAATTGTAATTATTTGACAAAAAGTAACTAAAAAATTTTCTTTGTTGTTTCTTCGAAATAATTGACTTAATTTTTTTATATTACTTGTTAAATCAAGGAAGTTTTTACTACATTTTTATTCTCATATGACAGAAGACCAGAGAGACACAGAGAAAAACAGAAGATCTTAAAACTACTAGACTACTTTACGTTAAAATCGAGGACATTGTTTTAAAACAAAAGGATTTTTAGCTAATTGTTCATGTAGGAAGTTGAATCTTAAAGAAAAAACCTTCACACATTACTTCTTCATATTAATTTTATATGCATTTACCCGTCGCTTTTATAAATACACAAAACATTTTTTGAATTTTTAAATAAAACAGAATGAGTTTCATTAAATTTAGACTACAAAGGCAATTCCAGCTGATTTCTTTCTTTTCTTGGTATTGTAGTTAACTGCCGAAAGAAAATAAATAATGAAAAGACTTAGCTGAAAAAATCATAAATCATAAAAAGAATTTTAGGTTTTAATATATATATATATATATATATATATATATATATATATACTAGCCGTTACCCACCCGCTTCACTTGTACATATGTATACTGTTTACATATATATTAATTATTGATATCAAGCATTAAAAATTCGATTGTATTGAAAAATATATTTACAGCTGTTACACTCTCGCCCCTTGATATAAAAAGAACATAAATTATAATATCTAATTTCTATTTATATCTAAAATAGAAGGAGAAAGATTGTTTTCGCTCACTTAACCTAATAATCAAGTGGATTTCCACCAAAGCAACTTTCAGTGGATCTCTACTCCCTAAAATAAACATGCGTGCTAAATTTCAAGACTAAACGTAACAGAGCAAAAACGGAATTTTTATCATGAATACCTCGTTGACAGCATTCTTAGCAGATTTCAATTCAACAAAAGAAGCATGCAAACCAAATTTTATTATTATAATCTTAGCAGTTCAAAAACGGGAATTTTGTCTATCAATACGCCCCAATAACTCTTCCCGCTTCCCCCTGGAGTGGATTTTCGTAAAATCCATTCTTAGTGGAACTCTATTCAACTAAAGAAAATTGCTCAACAAATTTTTCAAGTAAATGAGTTAAATTCAAAAACAGGAATTTCTCTATAACACGCCTTAATCCCTCACAACCCACTCCTTTGGGGGTTGGGGTCCGTTTTCGCAAAAATCTTTGTAAAAGGAACTTTATTCCATGAATCGAACATACCTTCTAATTTTCAAGCAGGTGTTTCTATTAGTTGAAAAGCGGAAATATTTATCTATTACGCCTCTTAACCCCCCTCAGTGACCCTTGGGGATCAATTTTCCCCAAAACTATTTTGTAGTGGATCTCTGCACCATGAAAGGAAATCGCTTACCAAATTTTAAGACTGTACGTCTAATAGTTTAAAAATGGAAATAATTATCCATAACGGCCCTTAAGCCCCCGCAACGCCACTTAGGAAACGATTTTCACAAAGCCCATTATATGACAGATCTCTACTCAGTGAATGGAGTCTGCTTACTCAATTTCAAGATTTTACGTCTAATAGTTTAAAAGAGGAGTTAATTGCCTGTAACGCCACTTAATATTCTACAACGCCACTTGGGAGTCGATTTTCACAAAACCCATTCTGTAGGGGATCTGTGCTCTATGAAAGGGATCCGCTTACCAAATTTCAAGACTGTACGTCTAATAGGTTAAAAATGGAAATAATAATGTATAACGCCCCTTAAGCGCCCTCAACGCCCCTTGTAGGTCGATTTTCGTAAAAATCATTATGTAGGGAATCTCTACTTTATGAAAGAAATCTGTGTACAAAGTTTCACGACTGTACATCTAATAGTTTAGTAATGGAAATAATTATCTATAAAGCCCCTTAAACCCCCGTAACCCCTCCTGGGGTTCGAACTTTGCAAAATCCGTTCTTAGCTGACGTCTACTCCATGAAGGGAACCTACGTACCAAATTTCAAGTCTGTAGGTTTAATAGTTCTAGAGATATCGTGATTAGTCAGTGAGTCAATGAGTCAGTGAGTGAGTGAGTCGCTTTTTTCATTTATATATATAGATAAGGCTTTAAATACTCATGAATTGATGATAAGTATACACTTAAATGACCATTGACTTAATTGCAAAGCAGACTACATCAGCGTTTCTCCAACTGAGGGGGCCGTGATAACTCTATGAGGGGCGCGCGAGCATATTGAAAAATCGAAAGCAAAAGATTATTTAAAAAATATATATTAATTTACTGAAAGTAAAAAACAAACAAAATACTTTCTGACGTAATAAAAAAAATGAAATACACATTTACACTGATATAATACACTTATAAATGTATCAGTAATGAATAATGTATTTTATAATTAATTTAACAATAATAAGTTAAGAACAAATTTAACAATAACCAGTGCCCCCACGGGCTGGTCAGATATAAAATTACATACAAAGATTAACACTTATCTTGATAATTTTCACGGTTTATAAATAATCCCTTCTCTGTCGTTTTAAAGTGACGCGATTCTCTCCCTAATGCCTGCGTTTTCTATGTAAGCACGAGTATGGGATATATGGGTGTGTAGGGGGGGAATAAATAAATAAGGAAATCCTCTTGTATAAGTAAATCCTTTTAAAACACTGTAAAGCTCCTTTTATTACATTCCAATGCTTTCGGAATAATTTTATGGACAGCAGAACACAGAAAAGATCGCACTTCGGAAAGACGTATATATACGCCGGTGGCAAGAGGTTAAAGTCGTATTGTAGCTTTAGTGTCAAAGCATAGCATTATTGAATTCAATACATTGTTATTGAATGGTGGTAAAGGGGGCGTGATGAAAATTATGATAGAACATTGGGTCGTAAATATTGAAAGTTTAAAAAGCACTGGACTACAAGGACCGCCCGATAAAAAAACACAACCCCTCAACAATGCATTGAAAGATTTACATCAGTATACTGATCTATATTCTGGATAGATTCAAGTTTATCATGAGTCCATCAACACATCAAACTCTTAAGGTATCCGACTACGATCAGAACTTGCGATTTTGTAAAAGCGTACACAAACGAATATTTTTTTTTTATATTTAGTGAAAACTATTTTTACAATAAAATTTTTTTATAAGTAACATTTAGTTAAAAAATGAGCATATAATTATCTATTTTCAAAAAATTATCCTTTTATAGAAAGAACTTCAATAAAATAATAATATTTTGCCCATACATAGCACAGTTCTCTGTACAGAGCCTGAAATAGGATTTTTGAATCATATAACTTAGAAGTGGATTTATCAGTATTTTAGTATATCAGAGTGAAGAAATTTTAACAAGAAAACATCGGTAATTATTTCAATTGGTAATAACTCTGAAAATAATGTGAATTTTTCAAAAGTTTTAGTTATGGCTCTATGGAGAACTCTCTGCTATATAGTATATAAGCAAAATATTTTTTTATTATAGAACCATTTTTTATAAAAGGAGAATGTTTTGAAAATACGTAATTCTATGTTCATTTTTTTGACAAGAAATCGCATTTAAATAATTTTTTATTGTAATAATATTCTTAAAACAATTTTATACGTGTACCGTAATCTAAGTGACACTAAATATTAAAAAAAACAACATTCGTGTTTTTGTAGGCTTTTGAAAAATCCCATTTCCGAACGTATAGTCGGATACCTCAATTATTATGGCGTCTTTTTCTTATTTTATTGGAATACAGAGATAATGCTGATTAAAAAAAAAGCTCTGATACAGAATCCCTCATTATTTGCTTTTTTTTTATTTAAAGTGGAATGGCGTGAACTTTTATGATCTAGACAAGTGCTCCGCAACCTTTTTATCGCTGCGGACCGGTCAACGTTTGATAATTTTACCGCGGTGGGTTGGACATGTTGATTGTTTATATATATTTTAGATTATTTTGATTCAACAATTTTAATTTAGCTGCACTTAAATATGCCTTCAAAATAAAATATATTTTCACCAACAATTAATAAAAGTGATTTCCGTGGAAAGTTGCGCAAATCCGTGAGAAATGTACCACTTTAAATAAAATAGCAATAGTTTAATGTTCTTTAGGTGGCCCGGCACCATTTGATCCACGGACCGGTACCGGTCTGTGGACTGGGGGTTGCGGATGACTGATCTAGACCAGGGATGTCAACTCGCGGCCCAGCCAATATATCAGCACATAAGAGGGGGGTAGCTACCGCCGTATCAATGATTCGCGGGCCCCTCAAGCTACTGAGGCCCCAACATATATAAGCAAGAAAATCGCAATATGTTGAGAGCCCCTAAAATAGGGCAAAAAAATAGTTATAGAGTTTGAATAATAAGTCCTGTTTAATGAGAGACTAATTTTACCACCTTACTTTCAGAAATTCTGAAGACATCTTAAAATTGTAGCAAATATTATTTTATTCATGATTATATACAAAACTACCTTATCTTTTATTCATAAGTAAAATAATTTGCTATAAAATACTTGTTTTGAATCACTTGATATATGACGTCAGTGCTGTTTAGAACGAAAGAGAATATATTTTAGTTATTTTCTACCGTTATATAATATAGTATAGTATAGTATATAATATAGTAATAAGAGATAAAAAATTATATTTATATCAAATTTGAATGAAATAACTGTTCCTTGTATTCTTCGAACAAAACTCTCTTATTTTTATAGTTTCCAAGTTATTGTCGCGTGTAGACATAAAAAAATATATTAAACTTTCCGAAGACTTAGGAACAGAATATTTTAATGCAAACAGGATGTCTCTGAATATAGTGGTATGTTTACAGGGGTGTAAAAGCAATACATCCTGCCACAAGGTTCATTTACTATATCGTTTTTCTCAGTATCGTTGCCTTTCGTTAAATTGCCAGGTTCCTGGGAAGTCAACCGGTTCGCTTTCACTATCTTAGACTAAATATAAACAATGCGTGAATTGAACACGAATAAAAGCAGACTTTCAGATGAGGTTTATATATAAAAAAAAATACTGTGCGACCGCGCGTGGCTTGTTTTTGAAGTAGCCTCTGTAATTATAGTTTTTTTTTTTTTAATGAAATTTTTGGGTCTGTCCTGCAAGTTTTTTTTCTTTGAGTCTGCACCTTAAATGGAAAATATTTTTGTTCGTTGACTATATTTTTTTGGATGTTAGCTATATGATTGAAAAGAAGGAAAATGTCCACCATTCAGACTGAATAATCGTTAAATTTATGAAAAAAAAAAACTTGAGAATTAAATTAATTTTATTATACAGACAATTTCGAAATTTTTTTTTCACATTGTAATTATTATTATTATTATTTTATTTCTATGTGTATGCAATGTTTTGTGATTAGAAACTCAAAATATATACAACGATTAAAATTAATGAACATCAAATTTCATATTGGAATTATAGAACGTAACATTTCACATTAGAATAGTTTTCTAATGAGAAATTTTACGTGATTTCTCATCATGAAGGATTTTCTTCTAACAATAAGCTAAAATTACAATGGAATACATTTAATGCGAAACGCTTAAGATTTTACTTCTGAAAATAAACACTTAATGAAACGAGATTGAGAAAGTTTCTGTATTATTGAACTGCCCTAATATATCATCGGAAGAAGTAATTATAGTAAATGATGATAATGTATGTATAGCCCCAATTATGGCAAAGACATTTTGGAGTTTGTTCAAAGCTCCAAATATATCATTGATACAGATTCCGAAGGCGAAAATGAAATAAAAGGGCTCAACTCCTGTTCCCACGTTATCTGAAATGAAGAACACCATGAAAAATATGCGCAATTATTTATACGTCCATTCCAATGGTGAAATGATAACAAAGAGGACCATATCGAACATTTTGTAGACAATTTGATGCTAAGAAAGACAATTAAAAAAAAGATAGATTATTTTCCAAAAAGCTCAATAAATGTTTGTGTTTTAAAAAACTTGAAAATTTTGTGTTATATTTCATTAAGTTCTTGTGAATGTTTTTGTTTCATTGATTTTTATTAAAAAATGCATATATACATATCTGCGTAAATAAAATGTATTCTAATAAACTTAATTTTGTTGAATATATATATATACTAGCTATACACACTAGCTGCATGGCTCGGTGTTGCTCGGGCTTTCTCTACTTTTATAAATTTTTCCTTTCCTTCACAAAATCAGCACTTCTAATACACTTCTTCAAAATGTCTTCCACCCCCACCCCCTCCTCCGCTTAGTCCGGTTTTTACCGAGTGTATAACTTAAAAATTCCCTGTTTCGAAACTTTTTCACTTCTTTTCTGTCAGACAGGCTTATTTCCCCCAGCGTTGCATGAACATTTTTAATGCGTAACACATTGTCATGGAAATTCCCCTTCCCCTCTCGCTATGATATCTCTCGAGTAAGTGAACAGTGGGACTTTGATATTCACTCACTCACTTTGCAACTTTTCAGGTCCCGGAAGCGAAAATGTACCTTTTAAAAAATAGTTGTGTGTTGAGAAAAAGTAGAAATTTTTATAATTACAAAATTTCACAACTGTATTAAATGTTGAATTAAAATTGTGAGCATTTTTTGAAATGTTCGATTCACGGAAAAGAAGTTACATGCAATTATTTTTATAAATGAAGAAGTTATAAAAACTTTGAATTTGAAAAGTAGTTATTAAATACTTAAAATTTGGGTATATTTTAACTGTGATGCAACACATAATTAGAAAATAAAATACTATAAAGAATTAAAATTTATTTATATATAAGTAATTCCCAGTTGAATAAAACTGTCCCACTTTGTCTTCTATTTTTAAAAATATATTAAAACTACCTTGTTTACTAATTATTATAATACTTATTATTACACTTTCTTGAAAGGTTTATAATTATGCATTGACAGACTTGTAAAACCTTCGATATACATCCAGTATCAATTTTACTGTAGTTTTGTTATAGGTTTATAATATTCCTAACTATCCACCGTTCTTCAAGTTTAGTGAAATGGGTGTCCTACACTTGGCTTTTTTCAACTAAATTTGTTTTGTACTTCGATATTATCTTTTGAACTGTAAATTTGTTTCAAGATTTTTTGAGCCATTATAAATAGTACTTAAATTTTAAATGATCGTCTTGTGCTTAATGGAAACTATTATTACAACTTTGCATTCAAATGAGATAATCGATCTTACGTTGAATTTAAAAGACATTTATTGAGTGTGAGGACCTCTCTCTGTTAATATTTAACTTAAAAAATAATTTCATTAACGTCATTCAAACTATTCAAATATCGTTTTTTTCACGTTGTGTAAATCGAAAATTACACCGAATCTTCTAATTCTGTATAAGCGACCTTAAATACCATAACTGAAAACTATACAACACGATTTAAAAAACAGTGAAGAGCATTTTCTGAAAAACGGCGTAAATCTATCTTGGTTCAAAATTTTTTCTTTTTCAGGACGACTGATTCGAGACGTATTCGTTTTTGCAAAGATTTTTATGGAATAATTGTCTGTGTTTTGTCTTTAGAATTTCAGCGAATTTTTACTTCAATTAATATTGCGCAGTCCGTAAATATTAAGATTTAAATTTTGGTGAACGCGTAACATTCTCGAACTTTCCTAAAATTGTAAGCAAATAAACAATGTTCTTTTTTCGATTAAAATAGTGTAAATAATTTATATCTGGAAGTGTAATACGTTAATATTACTTTTTGTTGTATTTATTTTATGTTAAAATTGTAATCAGCCTCACACTCTGCCTGTTCAAGCTTTCGCAGTTCCTGGTGCCTGGCGTAGACAAAACGAAATGCAAAGGTTTGCTTCACACATAAAAGATAGATATTTGCTGTCGCGGGCTTTTTTTTGCAGATGGCAGAATTTTTCCTACTTACTTGACAATTATTGTTATATTTTGAACACTTCACAGAATATCTTTATAAATTATAGCCTATGTGTTATTCTGATGTATAAGCTATGCTATTGTAAAGTTTCATTAAAATCCATTCAGTTGTTTTTACGTGAAAGACTACCAAACATCTCCTCACAAACTTTCACGTTTATAACATATATCTTGATATCTATCTATCTATCTTGATATATATATATATATATTCTTTTTACAATATCCTTTAACACGAAATTCTTTTAACACACAAAAATACTTCAGTTTCGCGTTTAACGATTTTCATTGTATGTGAATTAGCTTTGTCTGTTAAATTTCTTTTAAAATGCTGTATAAAATCACCAAAGAATATTTTAAGATAAGCTCATTTACTCTATGAAGACTGGGCTCACATAGCAAAGATTTAGTGGTATAAATAAGATTGTAAAGGCTGTGATAAAATTCACGCAATTTTTGTGGTAATGTGTTGCTAACGGAATAAAAACGACGATATCTATCTATCAAGAGCATGTATAAATATATACACTCATGGACAAAAAAATTAGCACACCAAGAAATAATTGTGGGATCGTAACGAAACTTGGCATGAAGGTACATGTCGGGAATATATGCAAATGATTAGAAATGCAGCGTGATTGCGTGTTACGTATAGCCGCTAGAGTGCGTTTAAAGTCGTTCTCTGTGGAGTATAAAACAGATAACGAAACCTTGTTTGAGTGTGCTGAATCGTTTACAAAGCAGGAGCTGAGGTAGACATGCTATTACTCCGTTTTAGAAGACAATACGAGCAGCTGTCGCTGTTTGAGAGGGGGAGAATCATCGGCATGATGGAAGCTGGGTGGTCAGCTTGGCGAGTAGCTCATCAATTAGGCCGCTTTGATTGTGTTGTGAGGCGGTGATGATACCAGTGGATCCGATACCATGTTATTTACACGAAGACCAGGCTCAGGACGCCCTCGACAGATCAGTCGTCGAGAAGACCACCACATCGTAAGAAATGCACGCGTACAGCCAACTGCTACATCGGCCACCATCCAGGAGCAGGTAGCACCTTCATTAGGGGTCCCTGTGTTTTCTTGAATCATACGAAGGCGCCTGGCTGAAGAACATTTGGGACCGCTGCGCCCCTTACGTGTGCTGCCCTTGACGTCCACCCATCGACGCCTCCGTTTGAAATGCTGCCACGCACGAGGAAGCAGGACTGCAGCGGAATGGAACCAGGACACCTTTAGTGATGAATTCAGATTCAATCTCAGCAGTGATGACAATCATGTTCGTGTGTGGTGACCCTGTGGGGAACGCCCCAATCTTGCCTTTGCTTTACAGCGACACACCGCTCCCACAGCTGGTGTGATGGTATGGCGTGTCATTGCCTACAATACACAGTCACCCCTAGTATTGATTCGTGGCACCATGACAGCCTAGCGGTATGTCCATGACATCCTGCAACCACATGTGTTGCCACTCATGCAACGGCTTCCAAGAGCCATTTTTCAACAACACAATGCTCAGCCTCACGCGGCAAGGGTGTCACAAGACTGTCTCCACACTGTTACTACCCTTCCTTGGCCTGCCCGATACCAGATTTGTCTCCAATCAAGCATATCTGGTATCAGTTGGGATAGCGAGTTGGGAATCCCATGAGTCTGAACGAACTAGAGGCAAAGTTACAGCAAATTTGGAACGAAATGTCTCAAGACATCATACAGAACTTGTATGCCTCAATGCCCGATCGCATCGCATCATGCTTTCACGCTAGAGGGGGTTCAACAGGGTATTAAATCCTCTGTTCTTTTGCCTTTTCTGTGAAATAAATGATAATTTTTCTTTGATTTTCTAATCATTAACATATCAAAGTAGTCATTACGTATGTAAAATTTCGTTTCATTTTGAGGACTCCTTCTTGGTGCGCTAATTTTTTTTTGTCCATGAGTGTGTATATATATACTCTTGTATCTAGTTGAAAATGTCCAGTCTTTTGGAATAATGCATGATTTAGCGCCATTTTTTCAGCCTTTCTTCGTCACCACTTGACCTAATTGTTTATGGTCACGAACTGATGGCCAGCGAGTCTTGAGTTCGAGCCGTAGTGGTAATGAAGACCTGCCGTGTAAAGAGATTGATGCACGTTAAATTTATCCAAGCTCTTCCTCTCTTTGGAATGGTATGGCAGTTTCGAGAGGAGTAGTGCTAGGTTAGGTGCCGTCCTGGTCTCTTGCTCCAAGTTTTAAAATAAGGTTTTCGTTGCCTAAAACCCTCGTGTTGCTTCATACTGCTACGTTAATCAACACTCATTCAATCAAGTTGTATCTAATTTGTTTAAAATATAAATTTTTCACCTAGAGCTATCTAAAATTCTAAAAGTGCTAGGGAAAGTTAAAATCTAGTTTGGAAAATTCCCAAGTAATCTGATTATTTTGAAGTAATTGTTTTTGAATAAATGGCATATTTTTGATCTATTTAAAATACTCAAAAAAAAAAAAAAGGAATACATTTAAAATCGTTTTCTATATCAAACAACGTTCTTTGAAATATTTTATAAATGTGTTGTAAAAAAAAGGACGGTGTATTTATTCTTCTTACACATTTGAAAATGTCTCAGCGTCTTTTAATTAGATGGTTTCGAGAAGTAAAACACTATTTTAATCTCCTTGGGAAAATAATTTTTTTTCATTTTCAATAAACACGAGCTCATTATCATCAAAACTTCTGTCACGATATTCTTAATTGTGATCCTTTGTTACTCAGAAAAAGTAAGTTCTAACTCAATTGTAATGGAAAAATAATTAGATTTAAAGAATGTGATATAATTGCAAGCTGTTAGAATATTTGATTTTGATTTCTAATTATCTATTGCAGAAATGGGAAAAACTTTTTTCAATGTTGAACAATGCACTGTTTCTTGCTTAATTTTTTTAAAAAAATAGTTCTTACCTATACAAAACTGCTTTTATAATTTTTTAATCAGGAGTGCTTTAAAATGTGCATTGTTTTGTGAAACTGTGTGAGGTATGCAGTTATTTTACGTAATGACAATGCTCAAATTCAAAACTTTTCCATGTCTTTTATCCAAGGAATGCCATATATATTTTAATCTCAATATAAAAATATATCATTAATTGCATATAACAGAAAACGTATTGAATAGGACACGGAGCCTTAGTTCGTAAAACTTATTAAAAATATGGTATACGTTGAGGTGAAGTGTGAACAAATATATTTAGATATTTTTATTTAACTAAATGATTTAACAAACACTTGACTTGAAAACGTCATTTTCATTTTATTGTAAATACTGATTTAATAGCTTAACGAAAAATGCAAGGTTGCAAAACAGGCTAATTACCTAACTAATTAAACAATTTAATTTGTAAGCTACAAAGCTAGATATTGTCTCTTTGATTTAATTCATCATACTGTAAGTAAAAAAAAAAAAAATCATTAAAAGCTACTAAGATTCTTTCATCTTTCCCTCTTATGGAAGTAATTAAGTGACTAACATCAAAGTAATTTCTTAATTGCCGCTAAATGCAAAATTTAAAAAATACAGTTCACTTCAGTTCTTTGCATATTTATATGAACAAGTACGATAAATGGAAGTGAGTCCATTGGAGAAGTATAATAGATAACGAAAATTAAAGCTACTTACAGCAAGGGTGTTTAAACTCAAAACGACTGACTTGGGCTAATTAAATAAGTTTTAACTTGAGGAGGGCAACAAACAAAATCAAATTTCATAGAAACGTAGGTTTATTTCGAATAATACATTATAATAAACATATGTAAAAAGACAAGAAAAATTGATTACGTACGTCCTAACACTTGACATTTCTTTTCTGCTACTATATTTCCTATTGCGGGAGAAATATTTTATTATTCATAATTGTGTGCCAATATATTGACCGGGCCGCATGTGGCTCGAGGGTCACGAGTTTGATACCCCTGACTTACAGTATAAAAAACTAAAAATAAGAGGGAAACTTACAAATTATAACTTTGGATTATGCTTTTAAATGGATTATTAAACGAATGTTTATAATTTATTAAAGTTGAAATTCATCCTTACAATTGAGTAGCATTTTTTTTTGCTAATGGATTTGTTCTCAATATTGCATGAGCTTTACATTAAACAAGTAATATATATATATATATACATAAAGAATTAAGTCAATTTCTACTTTGAATGGATGAATAGAAAGTATTTTATTAACGATATCGAATTTGAACTACATTAATAAATAAATATAAGGAGAAAGTTAACTAACAGTAGGAATTGAAAAAAGAGCATGATTTGTCTGTATTGTTGTAACAATGCACACCCGGTTTGGCTGACAAACCGGTTTTCGACGCCAACTTTCTGTCATAGTTTTAACAGTTACATTTTTACAACAATGGAGACGAATCTAAGTTGGCATCAAAACGGTAATTAATTTAATTAAGGAATTAATTTTTGAAAAAACTATATTAACATCAGGTGTCATCCAGTATCAGTTATAAAAAAATTATTTGAACTAGATTGGATGAATAGAAAGTATATTTTATGAACGATGGGAAATTTGAGCAATATATATATATATATATATATATATATCAGGGGCGTACACAAGAGGGGGTCCTGGCGGTCCGGACCCCCCAGAGCCCTTGATTTTTTCCCGATTGATTATAATTATAAGTATATAGTACGTAAAATTAAATTAATTACTTGTTATTAATGATTAATTTTGTTAATTAATGCTAATTATTTATTCAAAAATTTGTTTTTTACTGTGTTTTGTCCCGAAAATCGACAAAATCAAAAGGAGCATGATACAAGAATGGTGAACTTTCGACCCCGGACCCCCACCCCCTTGAAGAACTCCTGTGTGCGCTACTGATATATATATATATATATATATATATATATATATATATATATATATATATATATATCGTCTTTTTCGTGGTGTTGTTGGTGATATATATATATATATATATTGCTCTCTCTCTCTCTCTCTCTCTCTCTATATATATATATATTGTAAGAGGTAATACTAGGAATTGAAATAAGTCAAAACATCAACGTCATCCAACAGATATTTTGTTCTTCAAGCACTACTGCACTGAAATGTAGATCAGTATAAACTCCAAGTATAAAATTTGTGCTACATAATTATTCTTTTACACAGATTTTAATTTAAATAAATTATAGAAATTGTCATCAGTAAAACATTATAACAAACGATTTATATATTAAAAAGTATTTAGCATTATAATTAAACAACTATAACTACCAAACCATTTATATATTAAAAATATCTAGCATTATAATTAATTATAACTACCAAACGATTTATAAAAAAATATCAAATTAATTCACAGAAGATATTTTAAACAAAATTAAATGTAAATAAAAATGAACAAAGAAAATCTATATTCTAAATCATTTTTATGAAATTTATGAAAAAGTATTTTCCTATGAAATTTATATTAATTTAAGACTCTTTTGAGAAACCACATACAACTTGATGAAATTTCTTCTCCCATATCTTTCGGATTATTAGCCCAAGTCTTTCTATTATTTGTAGTTTGATTCATTCATAAAATATATGCACCAAAAACATTCTTTAAAAAAAAAGATCGAAAGCAATGGAAAAAAATCAAAATTCAAGTATTTAAGTTAAGTATTGAAAGTGATTCAAATGTTTTTTTCTCTGAAGATCTCGGTAAGCTTTTGTATATTTTTAGGAGAAAATAAATGTTTTGCAATGGCAAAATAAAACATTGCTCTTTTTTTTTCTTGTAATAATGTTATTACTGAATGACATGAGATACTTGAAATTATTTGAAAACTAATTATTTATAAAAAAAATATTTGAATGCAAAAAAAATCTGTAAATCAATGAACAAAGGAGAGGGATTTAAAAATAATATGGAACAAAAATCTTAATAGGCAGCGCGAAACGTTCTTTTTTTAATCGGGGCGAATTCGGTTACAGTGAGTGGAAGGTAGATATTTTTGCACTGACTAAAGGGCGTTGCTAAGCGACAGGATCTTAGGCAATGTGAGGGAGTAAAGCGGCTTCAATAAATTGATTGTTATTTTAATTTGGCCATCTAGCCTCAACAAAGTCAAATAACTATCTTTTTTTCTTCCTACGATGAACAATGCTATGGTTAGGTGGTAAAAACAAACAGAAGAAAAACTACAATAAGAATCTTATAGAGTATAATGTGCTGCAAATTATTATTCCTAACAATGAGAAGTATTTCATTGCATTTCAATTAGAAAATCTCCATAGGTACAGTAACATCCAAACTGTTTCTTGTACATTGTAACTGGTACGTAAAATAAAGAGTTTCAGCATTGTGTGTATGAGTGATTTTCAACGTTTTGTTGTTGTTGTTGATGCCATACACTTTTAACAATGTCATAACGTGATGGCACACTAACAATAAAATAAGTTTAAAAGAGCTTTACTTATTTGCAACACACTCTTTCGATGCATAATAGTTTATGATAACAATTTTCAATGTTAAATAAAACATGTAAAACAAAGATAATAAGATGTTTGTAAGAAATAAATTACAAATTAATGATAAGAATACATTTAATGCGAAATTTGAGCTTAACGATTTTTTTATTATTTCATAAATACTTGGTCGTAAAATTGATAATGCCACTCTTATTTCGTCATTTATTTTTAAGTCTCTCAATGTTTAGTTTTTTTTTATATTTGTTTCTGCAGAAATTCCAAATTTACACAAATAAGATGTAGAAAATTGTAACAATATTTTAAAACATTTTAGCTATTATGAGATAACAGTCTATAATTTTAATGCAAAGTGAACTGACTCTTGCGAATGTTTTAAAATTAAATCTTGATTGTTGCAAAGCGAAATTAATTTTTCCTCTTGATTCCAAGTTCATACACAGATGTATCCGGTATCGCAAATGGATTACAAATCCAATCAATTTTTTATATCTATCTATCCACGAAAGGAGAAGTTAAATATAATACGAATACACTCCTAGTTTATTTCTATGAAACGGCCGAAAGTGACGCGGTTCTCGATTTTTTTTTCCTCAGAGTGTAATTAATAATTTTTAAAAAATTGGCGTCACACAAAATTGCCACGACACAGTGGTTGAGAATTGTGGTTTTATATAATCAATTGATATACATGTGGATGCTTTGGCTTAACATAAGCCTCAGAACGTTGTTATAAATAAAATTAATCCATTAGCATTTTTACATTTTATCAAGGAATTTTCGTTGAAAAACCACGAAATATTGATTTTTGCATCACTATTTCGTGGGAATTTTTAAGGTATAAGAGGGGATAATTTTCTCTGAAAAATACACACGAGAAAAAAATAGTTTTTTTTTGCTCGCTATTGTAATAGATATGATACTACTCGATGTGATTTTTCGGATTTTGGGCCAAATGAGAACCTGAAACTTAACTCTCTCACATCAAATGATTCCTTAAATCTAACATGGAGCAAGCCATATACATCTCAGTCAGGGGCGTAGCTACCGCCGTATTAGCCGTATCAATGATACGGGACCCCCTAGCTACAGGGGCCTAAACATGTGTAACTATAGTCCCACTAACAGGGCTCCCATATTTAAAAAAGGGCCTCGAAAGTATTTTGATGCGGGGCCCCCGCAGAGTTTGCTACGGTAGTGGCACATAATAATATATAATAAAATAACAAATGGACTCAAATGAAAAAATAAGATAAGTAGAATTCACTAAACGTTATTTTTAATTATACTCCTTTTTTGCTATTATTAAACAAAATGCGTACGTTTATTTTGAATAGATTTATTAATTTTTTTAAACATTATCAAAAAATGCGCCCCTCAACTTAACTTGAAATAAAACTTGCGACCCGTAAAATCATATGAGCTTAACATGCCTGATCCAGGCAACCCCAAACTGTGATTTTTTCTTCACATCCTCCTTTTTCTATGTCTATAAATTTCAGAAACTTTTTCTTTCTTTAACTTAACTTTTCTTTAACTGTGTGTAATTTCGAAAATTCTCTAAACTTGTAAATTCCACTTTCTTGCTACCACATATTTTCAGATAAATCACAAACATTTTTATAGAGTTAAAAACTTTTAATACTAAAATATACTTACCGTAAAATCCGGTGTATAACGTACACTTTTAACACAAGAAAGTAAGAACGAAACTTTGAGGGTGCGCGTTATACTCCGGGTATATAAAAACGATAACTTTAAAAATAACGAAAGATGAGTACAAAAATTTTTTTTTGCTTCTATATGTAACGAAATACCGTTTATTTAAAAGAAATCACACAGAACTAAAATATTTGCAGTTCTAGAAGAAAACTATTTTGTCAAAGGTCTAGGATAATACCTCGAATCGATGACTTCAAAACATAAGAGCAATGTATACTAATATTTCATATTTCTTCGTAAGAAGGGTATGCTTGTTGTACGACTAATATACCTAAAAATTAAAAAAATAAGCTTGAAAGTACAGGTGCGCGTTATATATATGTACACACACACACACACACGCAGGATTTAACTTTAAAAATATTTTGCAACTTTTATTTTCGTGACTTTAAATAATTCGGTGTTTATCAGCTCGGAATTGCTATTCATTCTGAAAATTGATTTATACTTTACATCTTTATCGCTTTGCTAAAGGTGTATTTTGACGATTCTAAATTTTCGGGTTAGGAAACTATTATCATCTTCGTTACTTGAGCAGAGTTCAAAATTCCGAGGTCCACTGCCAATAGCTCTAATGTAGCTCTCAAATGGAACGTTTATAAAAATCAAATCAAGTCAAACCCAAATAGAGAATATTTTAAAGTCTAAGAACCAAATTTCGTAAAAAATATTTGTGCGCTTACGTTTTTATAAAATATTAAAAGTTTAAAGTTGAAAAAATATTAACGTGTTATGCAATTAGTTAATATACGTATCTGCATATTATATAATACAGAAGGAACCTATACGTTATGACAACATGTTTAAACCGTCACTTCTCGCGCAGGGTGTGTCATACTCACCGTCTAACTTTTTCCAACGCTCCTTCTAAACCTTTTGTGGAAAATGGATAGTTTTTCGTGCAGCTGACTTTGAGGTCATATCCTTTTAGGGACCTTAGGCTTGCAGGTGAATTCAAAATTTATATTTTTGAATAACGCTTCTTCGGGCATGTCATACCCTGCGCATGAATCATCGTTACAGCTCTGAATGCATGAGCATGTTTTAAATGTTCCTTATGCTATGGCGTATTATTGTAGCTATAATGAATAAATGTGATGTTTAAGTGATTTAATGGATATAGTACAACAGTATTTTCGGATGAAAAAATTCTCTTCGCTGTTATGATGAGAAAAAATCAAATGATTAAGAGTATAACAGCAAGTATGATTCCTCCACTGAAATTGATCCAGATTTAGAACAGGGAGATAGTGTTGCAAAAAAATATTTTATGTGTATAGTCACAAAACATTTGGGAAGAGCGTAACTTTAAAGGAGATAACTGATACTCATCTTATCCACTTTCAGATGGAACTTTTGAAAAAAATAAATAAAAACTACTGCTGAAACAATAAGAGAAAATGAAAAAGAAATTCAAAATTTTTTGAATTTAAAGAATAGAGAAGTTTACTTCTATATGATTAGCTTTAAAAAGACACAGATTCAAAAAAAAATAATAAATTAGATCCAGTAAAAATATCGCACTCACTCGCGACGAGATTAAATGAGTGTACAAACAATGTACTGAATGCCCTTATAAAAAGAATAGAAAAACTAAATTTACGTGTGAAAAATGTATAAAACATATTGTATTTCCTACTTTTTTTCCTTTTTAACTTTTGTCTACAAATTTTAGGGTAAAAATAGAATGTAAACACCTTGATACCCTGCGCAAGAACTTTCGGTCGTTTTTTCGTGCGAGTGGTGCCGGGTTAATGCGAAAAAACTCTACCTTTCTACCCTGCAATTCCCTCACAATGCGCGCCAGTCTCCGCTGTCCTCACGATTCACTGGCCGGCGACTTGTCGTTTCACCATTTTCGATCAATATCGTACTTAGAACGGTTGCTCGTGAGCAGTCCATCAAATACATAGCTTCCGAAATCGATGTTTTGTCTCCGGGTGGACTCATTGTTCTAGATCCGTGATCTTCAAACTGTGTTCCACGCGTCACAAGAAAAAAAATCGAAAAAAAAAAACACTTAAATATTTATGCACAAAATTATTATTTCTATGAAGTTTTTAAAATTACAAGTATCTAAAACTCATCCTATTAATTAACACTGAACATTTTATTTATATATAAAACACTTTATTTTTCAACACTTTTAAAATTTTTGTTATAATGTAATAAAATAGTATTAAGTTCTCCGACTACGTTCGGAACCATGATTTTGCAAAGCGCATAAATGGATAATTTTCATGATATTTAGTGTCACTTAGATTCGAATATATGCATAAAACTGTTTTAAGGACATTTTTGACAAAATTTTTTTATTTAAATATAATATTTTGGCAAAAAATTAACTTAGAATAATCATTTTTCCAAATGTTCTCTATTTGTGAAAAATGCTTCTATTAAAATAATATTTTGCCTGTATGTAGCTCAGACCTCTCTACAGAGGCTCAACTAGAATTTTTAAAAAATATAACTTAGAAGTGGGTTTATTCATATTTTATGACAACAGAGGGGAGCAATTTTAAGAAAAAACGCGAATAATTATTTTGCCAAAATATATTTAAATAAATTTTTTTGTCAAAATCTCTTTAAAACAATTTTATGCATGTATTCTATTCTGAGTGACACTAAATATCACGAAAATTATCCATTTATGCGCTTTTTTAAAATCACGGTTCCGAACGTAGTCGGATACCTTAAAATATTATATGTATCTAATATATATTATAAATGTGAAAGTTTGTGAAAATCTTTGTTAGTCTTTCACGCAAAAACTACTGAATGGATTTTAATGAAACTTTACAGTAATACAGCTTATACATCAGAATAGCACATAGGCTATAATTTATAGCATAGACTATAATTTATAAAGATTTGGGGAAAGTGTCAAAAATATAACGATATTTGTCAAGTAAGTAGGAAAAAATTCTGTCTTCTGCTAGCAATTCTGGCATGCGCTGCAAAAAAAAAAAAAAAAAAAAAAAAAAAAAAAAAAAAAAAAACACGTCTGCATATATCTATATTTTGTTTGTGAAAAACCTTTTTTGTTTTGGCTACGCAAGGTGCTCGCTTCTAATTAATTCCTCTGATATAATGCCTATTTTTTTATTTCAGAATCAAAATAACTTTTGAAGGAAGAGGTTGTTATAAATCTCTCTTTATTTTAATGTTTTTTATAACATCTTATTATGCATATTTGGTAGTAAGAAATTGATCTTTTTTCCAAATAAATGCTTTTATCAGTTCTGATACTTAAAGTAAATAAGCTTTCTCTTTCACACTGCATCATTTGGACAATTTTCAAAATTTATTTGTGGTTAGTAGTTAATTATAACGATATAATTTTAATTGAATAGGCAGATATAATTATTTTTACACTTAAAAACGCAATAACTATTGTTCTGTATTTCTTGGAGTGTGAGAGTGAGTGAATATTAATGTTGCACTGTTCAGCTACACGAGGGCTTTTGGCAACGGATCACGTAATTTTGAACCATAGTCAAGTAACGTGGACGACATCTGAGCTGGCACCCCTTTTTCCTAATTACCACACAACACCAACTTAGAAGGAATATTCTACCAATAATTAGCAGGAATATTCTTTGAAATCCACTCTTCCAAGATATATGGCAGCACGGGTTCCATGATAAGTATTTTAGCGGAAAAAATAGTTTGTCAAAATTTAAGTGTCTTATGTTTTTGTATGTTAATGAAGACCTTAGAAAATGATTTGACTACTTATTTTAAGTGAACGGTATATATAATTAATTTTACAATGGAATAACTTTATTTAATTTATTAGCTCTAACGGATTAAATTTCCCAAAGTGGAGTATTTTGTTTATGTATATCCCTTAATTTTCAATGTAGTGATCCAAAAAAATATTGTATGAAAAAAACTGCAGTAAATCATTATGCGGTGGATAAAGTATTAACGTGCATTGCTCCCCTATAGGGTGGGTCTTACAAAGCTCTAATAAAGCTCGAGTTATGAAAGTAGCTAGGCATTTGCCAACTTGACTCTAATGTTAACATTTCGCTATGTTTTTCATTGGATCGTCATTATAATTTAAGAAACGGCGTTGCTTACAAATATTACAATTTTAACATAAAATAAATACTACAGAAAGTAATATTAATGTATTATACTTTCAGATAAAAAATATTTACACTATTTTAAGCGTTCATTACACAAAACTTTTAACAATGTGTTACTTTTGCTGAGCAGAGATCAGCTTAGGAAGGTATTTTCAAAAATCAGCCCTCAAGAGTGTTACGGGGAGTTATAAATAAAAAAAATCCTTTTTATCAGCTATTAGACCTACATACTTAAAATTTAACAAAGGTGTTTTATTTCTCTTTTTTTGTTACCTGAGTTACGCCAAAAGCTTTTTTTATTTAATTTGCAATTCACGTAAAATAAACTCATTAAAAACTTCTTTATCCTTCAATCTGTGTTGTTTAATTTTTCAGTTCACCCGTGCGAAGAACGGGTATACCAGCTAGTATATATATATATATATATATATATATATATATATATATATATATATATATATATATATATATATATATATATATATATATGTTTCCTACTACATTGGGAGTATTCTATTGTTTACTATCCTGGGTTTCACAAGATACTCGTTAATTAATATAGTATCTTGCATAACTAAATAATTTTCTAATAGAAAATGCACCATTTTGTGATTGTGGAAAAAAACACCAAAATGAAGGAGAGGAAACAACTTATCAACACAGATTCGATTTTAAAATCTAAATTTTAGCTAGAACAGCTCCTAAATTTTATATTTTCAAGTTCATGAAAAATACACAATATTTCTCACACAGCTATAAGCACTTTAATGCCATTCAGAATATTGTATTTAAGTGAAATATATTTCTCAACGTGAGTGGCTACAAAAACGAAGTGTAAAAACGAATCAAATGTAGAATATGAAGGGCTATTGCAGATGATTTCAATAGACATAGATTTCGACAATTTGTGTGAAAAAAAAAGCAAGCACATATCCCAGTTACTAAATATAAAGCATGGGTAGGTGACACTTGGATCACAAATTAAACTGTTAATGAGTAAATTATATTAAAAAACTAGATTAGAATTTTTTATTAATAAATGCAATACTTCTTTACATAAAGTACCTATAACAAGTTGATGTACTTTAAATATGATTTTGAGATACATTCTTCTAAGTATGTGTATATGGAATGGGTTTCTCCGAAAACATTTAAAGTTCTAAGGTTTCTGTGAGTTTAAAATTTTAAAGACCACTGTTTTAGGTCATTGTTCTTAAAACTGTGTTCCACTGATCCCTGGGGTACTACGAGGCATACCCAGGAGTTCCAAGAGTCACAATAAGAATTCAAAAAGAAAATTGTAAATGTGTATGCAAAATGAATTCATGTTCTCTTTGAAGTTTGTATAACTAATAGTATCTAAAATTCATCACAGCCATAAAAACTGAAATTATTATTTATGTATAATATATAACAGCCTTTTGCAATAGTATAGTATAAAAATATACTATAAAAAGTTACATAAAAAAGAATATAAATGTAGTACATAAAATATATAGTATTAAAAAGAATATTAAAATGTTTTTACATTTTTATGTACTAATGTACCTTTTTTCTTTTGTGGAAAAAAAATAAAGGAGAGAAAACAGCTGATAGACATATCAATAGATTCGACACTACAATCTAAATTTAAGCAAGAACAGCTCCTAAATTTTAGGCCATAAATTCATGCAAAAATACACAGTATTTCTCCCGCAGCAGCAAACTTTTTATTGGCATTCAGAACAATGTATTTAAGTTAAAGACATTTCTTAATGTATGTGCATCAAAATTGAAGAATATAGTTTTGAAGTTGTTGACAGTTTCATTCTTATTTAGGTTTAAAAATTAACAATAGAAACGATTGTACTACTGAAATCCAAAAGAAAATTACAATGGCTAATAGACGGCTTAATGGAATATGAAAATATATGAAATCGAATTTAACCAAAAGAAAAAACAAAAAAAAAAAAAATTCTATTGTATAAAAGTCTTTTAAGAACAGTACTAACTTAGGCATGCGAAACTTGGTCCAAGTCTCGAACATATGAGATCATGAAAAGTATCTTTGAAAGGAAGATTTTAAGATTTATTTTCGGAGGAATTCAGGAAAATGGAATGCGGCGAAGAAGATCAAATTTAGAGCTCTATCATTCATATACAGAATTTGACATTGTTAATTTCATCAAATTACAACGAATTAAATGGGCAGGTCACGTTGTCAGAATAAATGAAAACCGCACCACTAAAAAGTTTTTAATGCCCAACTAATTGGAACACGAAGAAAGGGCAGGCCAAATCTTAGATTGATTGATGGCCTAGAAATAAATCTTCTAGTTTTGAGAACTAAGAATTGGAGAACACTACCAAGAAGAATGCTGGCCTGGAAAAGGCTTCTTGAGAAGGCCGAAGCCCATCATGGCATGTCGAGCCACTGAAGAAGGAAAGATGTGGCAACCAAATCGTAGTATAAAAACAAATTAAATGCAAAATATGAAATGAGACAATAGATAATTTCAATATATCTAGATTTAGATTGTGTAAATGCAAGCACGAATCCCAGTTATTAAATATAATGTGTGGGTTATCTGTCACTTGGATCACAAATTAATTTTTTATTTAATAAATTGTATTAAAATTACATTAAATTTTTTAAATAACATATACAATATGCCTTTTTTAATTGTCTTTATATAAAGTACCTACAACATGTTGATCTACTTAAAATATTTTTTAAAATATATTTTTAAGAGTGTATGTGCGGAATGGAGCTCCACAAAAACACCTTATAGTTTCTTTATAGGGTTCACATTGTAGGGTTCCTTGAGTCAAAAAAATTTGAAGACCGCTGTTCTAGATAACAGATGATCATAATAGAATGGATGTTCAGTGTATATGTTACCGTTAAAGCGTGAAATTCGCTATTTCATAGAATAATTAGGTATTTCATGAAATAACTAATTCAGTCAATTAAAGTATATATATAAAATTTTTGAATTCTGCGATTTGACTAGGTATTCTATAGAATAACGATTACTCGATCGTTAAAGTAAGAAATATTACACTCGAAAGTTCTTTGAACCGGTTCTAGCTGCTTTGGGAAGATTTTTTTTTACTAGGCAGAATAAGACAATTGTACTCTAGACATCAGTTCAGTAAAGTCAAAGAGAATTAATTTCTATTGAAGAAGTTCCAACTGGACAAGGATTTAAAAAGCACTCGTATAAAAAAAATGTAACACTAAACAGTGTACTTGTTTAAAAAATATAATAAGCAGTTCAATCCAAAGTGTCATCACAGCAATCATTGCTCTAATAAATAATGAAAAGTAAAATAAAGGTATCTCATAAATCCTTAATTAATATTATCTTACATTTTTGTTTTAAAAAGTTCACACAATGTTTTTATGAAGCAACAGTTTTTCTTCCCACTATGTATTTTTGTTGATAATATTTAAAAATATTCCATCTTTGCAACATATTCTTTTTTCCCTTTTCTGTTTAACTAATAGCAATATGAGCAATATGATAAATTATATCATATCTGCTTTCCCTTATTATTTATCAAGTATTAATCCGAAAAATGTATGTAATGTATTTTTCTAGAGATTTTAGTTATTTATGATCAATTACCTCATAAAATATCTTTGAAATTGTTTATTTTTCACTTTGACGGTCTATCCTTAGTTATTTCATGGAATATCTAGTTATTTCATAGAATAACTAGGTAAAATAAAATTGTTCATCTTTTACATTCTTTAACTGACTTGTCTAGTTATTATATGAAATGCCAAGTTATTCTATGAAATAACTAAATAATACGCTTTAACAGTGACATATATAATTCTGTATATTCAATTTCATTTACATTTTCAATGACATTTTTGTAACTTTTAATGTTTGTCTGAAATTAATAGAGCAAACTTTTCACAAAACATTTCAAATCTTAATTTGAAAGGATTTAAATCTTAATTAAAAGTACTTCACGCCCTTGACGCATGAACCAAAATGGTACCATTTCTATAACAGTCTTTGATTTTCAATTGTGTAATCGAGTGAGTGAGTGTTTATTGAACGTTGTTCTTTAAGGTATCCGACTACGTTCGGAACCATGATTTTAAAAAAGCGCATAAATGGATAATTTTCATGTTATTTAGTGTCACTTAGAATAGAATACATGCATAAATATGTTTTAAGGACATTCTAACAAACAAAATTTATTTAAATATAATATTTCGGCAAAAAATTAACTTAGGATAATCTTTTTTCAAAATGTTCTCCTTTTGTGAAAAATGGATCTATTATAATAATATTTTGCCTGCATAAAGCTCAGATCTCTGTACAGAGGCTCAACAATGATTTTTGAAAAATTCACATTATTTTCAGAGTTACAACCCATTGAAATAATTATCGGCGTTTTTTTTTCTTAAAATTTCTCCCCTCTGTTGTCGTTAAACACATGAAAAACCCACTTCTAAGTTATATATTTCAAAAATTCTTGTTGAGCCTCTGTACAGAGGTTTGAGATATATACAGGCAAAATATTATTATAATAGAAGCATTTTTCACAAAGGAGAATATTTTGAAAATGGGTCATTCTATGTTCCTTTTTTGTCAAAATATTGTACTTAAATAATTTTTTATTGTAATACTATTCTTAAAATAATTTTATATTCATTTTCTAATCTAAGGGATACTAAATATCATAAATATTATTTATCTATATGCTTTTGCAAAATCACGGTTCCGAACGTAGTCGGATACCTTAAGGTAACGGGTGAGCTGTTGGCGACAGACCATGTATTTTTAAACCTATCGATCAGCTGGCGAATTATGTAATTAAACTACTATCCCTGAAAAACAGCAATAAAACAAATTATTATTTCTGATTTTATACAGCCAATGTTTCGGAATTATATCTAAAACCATATTATTATTAGAGATCCCCAAATCCTTTTTTATCATACACAGAAGGTTTTTTGCACTTTATGGAAACTAATTTGATACATCTAATTTTGATATCTAATTTTTGTGTATAAATGACATATTTTTTGTGAAAATTTACTTTTATTTGAAAGCCATGGTTCTTGACTATAACTCTGGCTCGAATTTTTTTATGAAAGTAAATTTTTTTCTTGGTGCTGTCATGCAAATTTTACTCCATTCCTCTTGAACCGTTTTCCAAAGTCCGTTCAATATTCTTGGATGCCGTTTTCCTTTGGCTCGTTTTAATAAACACTAAAAAGCACTAAAATCCATTGCAGAAGCGTAGGGTGTTTTACACGTATTTGTCAAATGGGCTATGCTTTATTTCTATTTCTGATTCTTTCTTTGCTAATTAAACAGCATTTGACTTAGACGTGTGACTAGAAGCTTTGTCCATATGAAGATCAACTTTATTAAAATGTTCTTTCCATATAAGGTTGTAATTTCTTCTTCATAAATTAGTTCTAAAATATTCTGCTGATAGTAGAGTGAATTAATTTTGGCTTTACTTGAGTTTTTTTTATTTTTAACTTGCCGTTGTAACAAAATCCTGCAACTGTCATAAATTCCCTTGGGAACTTTTCTGTACACTGACGAAGCCATTTCGTACAGTCATTCCTGTCAATTGAGCCATAGAAAAGTTATCTTCTTTTATTTTAGTGACTTAAATATACCCATGCCTCATCGAGTGGTGCCACAAATTTTTATTTTTCAGCAACTAAGTGTTTTTCGTATAATTTTCTACAATTTGTTTTTCTTCCAGCAATATGTTTTGCCAAATCAAACGAACTTTAGGTTCAAACATCTTTTTTAATTTTAAATCTTTATGAATGATTTTAACTTACTGTGCCGAAAGACATTCTTAGTTTCGATGCAGCGAATCTTTGAGTTGGCGAGTTTTCTATTAAAATTAAGAGACTTCACTTTCTTGATAGTTGTCTGCGTTCGAACAGTCTTAGGATGAGGTTTCGTGGTCATGCTTTAAATTTTCCTTTCATCTACTTATTTTTTTCCTTTCAAATTTAATTTTTTATAAGTACCTCTTTTTGAAATGCAATAAACGAGAGTTTTATAATTTGTTGATATAACTATTTCTCTTCGGAAAGCGCAGTTACGTAGCCTTCGAGCCATCTATCAATTTCAGCAGCCATTTTCGAAATAAAACTTATATTTTACATTCCAATAAAAAGCAAACATTAGCAGACAATTATTCTGAAATTGCCAAAGTTTTATCTCAAAATGCAAACGAGAAAATAAATTACAAAATCGTTTCCATAAAGTGCGAACGATCTTCTGTACTTTAGGTGCAATTTTAAGACATAATTATGTGTTTTTTTGGCGGAATGTTTTTTCATATAAGAAAAAAAAATGACGGTGTTGTGGTAAAGTTGTCTTTAAACTGTAATCTTAAGATATCGCCGTCACCATCAAAATCACGGATAAAATTTGGTTTGAAGATATGATTTATTACCAAGAAGACATTTATTCTCTCTAAATAGACCTTTTCAAACCAAAAAAAAATCCACTTATGTTATTACATTGAGATTGAAGTGTGAAGTTTTTTCCAAATGGTATTAGTCTTATGTGTTGTATATCCAAAAGAGATATTTCCTTAAACTTAATATATATATATATATTCTCCTTGAAAGAATAAGGAAAATTTTCTTTAGAAGAAAAAACTTAGACAATTTATATACACATTCACACTGAACATATCTTATAAACCATCTCTTGTTTAATACTTACAAATTTTAAGTATAATTTCTATAATCTTAAGAGGAAGCTAAGTAAATTATGAAGAAATACTGCGAAAGAAAGGTGTAAACAATTTAAATTAGGTTTCCAAATTTTACATATTGTTCCTTGACAAACGCTTAAAAAAAAGGAAGAGTACATTCTAACCGAAAAATTAAAAAGATTCTTAACTGTAATTGTTAGTTTTAGTTACCAATGAAATAAAATTCGTGAAACGAAAAATCTGTTAATTTCATGGGTGTATGCAAAAATGTTAACATGGTAGTAATTTAAAGAGCAAAACATTTCTTTTTCATAAAATTGGTTACATTCTGATGATTCTTTCATCAGTGGTTCCTTTCCAAATGGTAAAAATTAAATCTTCTAAAAAAACCCTTTCTTCTAATCACAACTTTGTTGTATTCAGTGCAGATTCAAGCTCATTTCGGGTTCTAGATCCAGATGATCTACAGACCCTCATGATACTGGAGATTTGAAACTTATAACACGAAAATCTGGTTAAGTTCAGTTTATTCGGGCCCTGGAGCCCAATGGATTGAAGAAAGGTATTGTCTCATACGATGACTTTTTAACAATCAACAGGACTAAAAACTTAACATACTAAGAAGCTGCATGTTTATCAAAATCTGAGGACTTTATCGATGAAGTGTTGGATGATGAAATCCGTGACGAGAAGCGAATTCTTAAAAAATGTTTTTTAACTTTCCTTCACTTTTTTTCTTGAAAATGGAGATCTACCATATTTTTTTCGAGTTTCGCTTGCTTTGCCCTTGAATGATTTGAAATCGTTTCTATAAATTTGCATCGTCAAATGCGGTATCTTTAACTGCAATAACTATCAAATTTCCTTCAGTTAGGCGTGTGTTTCTCGGATAAAAACCCTGTTAGGACCAGTAATTTAATTTAATATAAAGGCAAATTATCTTATAATTATGTTACTATTAACAAAAAATACTTGTGACAAAAGCACTTTGCCTCAAATTAATCTTGTGTTCACAAGGCTGACTATTTTTTTTCGAGTTTCGAAGAAATAAATCAATTTTGGGGGATTTTTGTTCACTATCTTCTCTTTCTTGACGTCGATTGTGCTTAAACGCACCACTGGGTTGCCTTTTTTTTATCCATAATTTTAGTTTTCTAATTTATGCAATACAATTCGTACGTGCTCACAAGTACTTACTGGCATTAAAAGGAAGGAGAATTTATGCTAAACTATAAAATTTTCTGATTTATGCTACGCTATAAAACGTCGTTGGGGAATCCCTGGCTATTTATTAATTCGCGAGTATCGAACTCATCCACCAGAGGGCTTAAAGGTAGAAAATGATTCCTCGAAGTTGACAAGAAATGATACGAAAACTATGCATGAACACGAAAATACAATACAATGTTTTATGAATCGTATTGTTATCAAAAATACAATGTAACCAGTAGAAAGAGTTGTTTTCTTCTTAATAACAAAAAAATTTTAAAATTTAAAATTATATAAACTTTTCAATAAGTAAAGTTCGCAACACTACACAAACAACGGAAAAATTTCCTACAAGTTCGAAATTATTTTCGAATTGTCCTGATTGTAGCTGTGTTGCGATCTTTTATATTTACATCTTAAATAAAGGGGGAGGATTATCTCAAGTTTGGCTGCTTGGAGTTCAGTATTCGAGGGTCCTGGTGCATGGCGCAGCCTAGCCCATTGATAACTTCTCCACTGTGCACAAGCCTCGAATTCAGGACTCGCCAGACACGACTACGTGACCTTGACCACTTGACTACTACCTCCTCATGATCATTAATGTAAAAACTTCTAAAAATCTAAAGGTGAACATTTTCGCGCTCAGTAAAAAAAAAAAAGCATTTCTCACAATAAACATGTTTCTTAGAAAATCGTGTTTACAACGAACTCCTGAAACTATCCCACGAGAACCATTCGTTGAAAAGATCAACAATGGCATCCGACATTAATTATTTTTATTCGAAGTATAAAGTTCTTTTCACTCTACTGAATTTGTTTTATAAAAAAAGAATGTTTACTTTTCTATTGTCTCAGCTTTTTTTTTTTCTCTTCCTTTTCCAAAGGTGTCCTTTTGCTGGCTTATTTGATGCTCAAAGCCGTGAAGGGTAAAGTTAACCTGCATTTGAGAAAAAAAAATCGATACTCAAATTTATTTACTTCATGGAATTGCTAGTGTAACTCAAACCGTCATAGGCGGCTGATTTGTGTGGGATAAATAATTTGTATTTGATTACTAGGCGGCGTTCTAGAATTCAAGATAAACAATTTCCCCCTGAATTTCGTTCGAAATGAGATTTTTTTTTTATTTAATTATCTATTTTTTGGAAGATGAGAAAAGAAACGTTCACTTAAAAGTAATGAAGCTTTCGATTTTCTTGTTTCTCTTGATTTTTTTTTCCATTTTGCCAACTTTGAAAAGGAAAAAGATGCATTTCTTTGTGTAACTCAGTAAAGGATGTTATTGCATTGCAAATAACTTATTCGAAACGATAAATATTTATTCAAATATTTTTTGCCTTCTTTATTCTCGAAGAAGAAAAGTAAGAGCAAAAATCAACTTTATTTTTTAATTTTCATTTTGATTTCTAGAGTATATTAGTCCAATGGAATTCATGTTTGCCTACTTCTGTTGTAAATGCATTTTAATTTTATTTTTATTATCTTATTTGAAGAAAATAGAATAACATAGGTAAAATGCAATTTAAAATTGAATTTTAAATAGATGTCTCAAAAACTTGAATTTTATGTCTTTTAAACTAGTGTTTCTCAACAGATGGGGCGCCCCCCCTGGGGGCGTGAGCAAATCGAAAATTAAAGGTTTTAAAAAATTAATTTACCAAATTGAAGTAAACAAAATAGATTCTGACATAACAAAAAATATACATTTACAATGATAAAATTTATGTGTATCATCTGGCGTTTTTTCTTCATAAAAGCTTTCACTTCGATACATTCATTAGCTATTTGATCCTATAACTAAATAAAAAACACAACATTTTGTTTGATTTACTGTTATCTCACGATGAGAGATTTTTTATTACGTTTTCTTTTTAAACTTAAATACAATTTCAGAGAAAGACAAAACCCAGACCCAAAGAAACATTCTAGGAGATAAAAAATTCATCGGTTTGACCTTCGAACTTACTGGTATGGTTAGTTCGTTCCTTTTTTATATCTTTATTTTTCATTTAGGGAAGTTGTAAATAACGCGCTTTTTCCAATACGAAAGACTTATATGACATTTGGAAAAGCACAGAAAGCACTTTGTAGGATTATTTGGCCAAGATATATTTTTGTGAATATTTTAAAACATATAAAGCATTATGAAAAACGTTTTACACAATTCCCTTTTAGTACTAACATTCATATTTTTACATTGGTTTCACATTTAACCCAGGAGCGGTCGCGCGGGATGTAGAGTGAAGCAAAACTACAGACAGTTTTGATTGCAAATATCATTCCTGTAATTTTTGTGAAAAGTGTCTGTGATTTGTGTCCTTTATTAGGATCGTGTACCTTAGGGACATTTTAGTTCGGTTCTATTGGATTTTTTCTCAAATAATCTATGAAAAAAGGTAGAAAGTAGGTAAATATACTTTCTCTTAGGAAAATTATTCATTTGAATTGTGATTTTTATCGTGTACAATAAAAATAAAAAAAAAACTTTGGGGTAACTCCGTCACCCCGTGCGACTATTAACATTAATATGGAGTGCACGTCTGCTCCCGAGTTAAAACATTTTGAAGTCTTCTCGTTTTAAGTATTAAAAATAGCACAATTATTCTTTATCGGAATTTTACATTCTTTTTCATTATTTAACAATAATAATAAATGCTAATTCTGTGATTATTACAATTACAGTTCGCTTAAATCTATTTGTAATACGAGCATTCATTTAAAAAATCATTTTACATTTTTGTATTCATTGCCGTGCTTTTGGTTTTACTCTTCCTTATAATTCAGCTTGTGCCGACGAGGTGGTGTAGTTGTTTTGTCTCTGGCCATCTGCACCTAAGGTTGCGGGTTCGACCCCGGCCATGTCGGTGGATTTTCATGATGCAGAAAATCGACAGCGGCCATGTCGTATGATTATGCCGCATGTAAAAAATCCCTTGAAGTGCCCGTTTGTCTTGGCTGCCAAAATTCTTATGTTCAATTTCGCATCGTCAGAGCTCAGGTGCCTCCCTCTGAGGAGAAAACTGGGCGTCAAAATTACTTGCGGTCATTGGTATCGCCTATTATACTTGTGGAATGAGCTAGATCAGCAAAGGGGAAAAATACCAACATTTGTAATTACACGTTTTGCGCAGACGTTGGATAGGTTGCCCAGACTCACGCAGACGTTAGCGAGAATGCTAATTGTGGCGGATATGATCGAGGGCAACATAGACTATACTATTTTTCTATTGATATTTAAACTTTTAAAAATGGATGATGGAAGAAAAATAAATCTTTAAATAAATATTATTTTGCAATCTGTTCCAATTTAAAAATTATAGATACGAAAAATAACATTATAATTATCCTATTACTTAAAAGTAATTTAAAATATATATTACTTAAAAGTAATTTGCTTAAAATATATATTACTTAAAAGTAATTTGCTTAAAATATATATTACTTAAAAGTAATTTGCTCAAAATATATATTACTTAAAAGTAACAAATATAAAATTTAATACTTATCTTGTGAATTTGTACGTTTTATAATTTAGATCGTATAGTAGTTTTAGCGCCCCCCAAAGCGCATTATTGTATACGGGGGGCGCGATAAAAATTATGATTGAAAATTGGATCATCAATAGTGAAAGTTTGAGATCTATTTATTGAAAAAGGCTTTCACAAAATTCCAGCGTTATCAATATTTTTGAAGTACCATCTAAGTCACCTTTTTCTAACATAAAATCCAACTGAACCCGATCTTTCTCTTGAAATGAGAAACTTTAAGTATTCATTTAGCCTTGCTGAAAGTGTAAAAGTATTCTAGTAATGTAAAATTTTGCCTCCAGCCTTTGATTTGATATAGTTCTGCACCTCCCCTTTAATTATGATCCATAGCATAATAACACAGTTATATTCCAAAAGTAACTTGTTTAGAGAACAAGTTAAATAATTTATTAAAAAATGAATAAAAATCAAATAATTTTTTTGTATTTTTAAAGTATAATTGTATATAATTAATTAATTGTAAAAGTATAATCTGTTTTGCATAATTAAATTTATGCAGTAAAAATTAACCTCTTAAATGTTTATATCTCAATGAATATTTTATATTTTCATTTTATTTTCCAATATAATATATTTTTTTTAAAGTTGTTAATAATTCTGTAAGTTTCGTGAAATTCTATAAAAACTGGATATTATAAGAACAATGACCTCTGAAATATTTGGAACTAAAAAGAAAATATTTATATTTTCGTAAATATAGATGCTGCTCTTTTATAAAAATGCTATTAAATATTGAAAATAATTAAATATTTTGTGAAAGGAAAAAATGTTCATATTTTTTTATGATGTGCAGTGCAGTAGCGCACACAAAAATTTTCAAGGGGGTGGAATCCAGGGTCAAAAGTCCATCATTTTGGTATCATTCTCCAATACACCGCCCAATATATTCTTTTGCTTTTGTCAATTTCCGGGAACAAAAACAATACAAAATTAATTATTGAATAAACAATTAGCATTAATTAGTAAAATTAATTATTAATAACAAATTCATAATTACATTTTACGTAATATATACATAGTATTATAACCAATCGAAAAAAATCAATGGCTATGGGGGGGGTCCGGACCCCCAGCACAGTGATCCGCAACCTTTTTATCGCTGCGGTCCGGTCAACGTTTGATAATTTTACCGCGGCCCGCTGAGGGTGGGACACGTTGATTGTTTATATTTTAGATCGTTTTGATTCAACAATTTTAATTTAGTTGCATTTAAAATGCCTTCGAAATAAAATATAGTTACACCAACAATGAATTAAAAGTGATTTTCGTGGAAAGTTGCACAAATCCGTGAGAAATGCACCCCTTTAAATAAAATATCAATAGTTTAATGTTCTTTAAGTGGCCCGGCACCATTTGATCCACGGACCGATACTGGTCCGTGGACCGGGGGTTGCGGATCACTGCCCTAGGACATTCCCCTTGTGTGCGCCACTGGTGCAGTGTGATCAAATACTTTTTTTCGTTCTTTTCGACTTTGTAGATCCCTAAATGAACAAATAAACCGAAACTTTCCTGGAGAGTGTGAGTTCAGGCGTATTCTTTATATCAAGGGAGTCAAACTTGTAGCCCGCGGGCCTCATGCGGCCCACAACGAACATTTTTGCGGCCCACCAAGTATATCGGCACGCACAATAATATACAATAAAATACCAAATTTCTCCCGAAATGGGAAAAATACTAGCAGAGAAGAGATATCATGTGTCAGGACGTAAAGTTTAAATTTTTCTTGTTCTTTTATTTATGTTTATTATAATGTATTCGAATTAAACTTTTGTTTCTATGAATATTGATTTTTTTTGCGACCAACCTAAAGTTAAACTTGTTTGCTTGGTCCAAGTTAGTCTTTGAGTTTAACACCTTTGTTCTAGAGCAAGTAATGGCCGCGGTAGCCGAGTGGTATAGGTATCGGACCGTGGCTTGCTTTGTCACGGGTTCGATCCCAGTTAGCGATGCACGTTAAATCTGTCGAGAGCTGAAACGTCCTCCCTTGGTGTGGTGTGGTAGTTAGGAGAGGGGGTGCCAGCTCAGGTGTCGTTCACGTCACTTGACCATGGTTCAAAATTACGTGGTCCGTCGCCAAAAGCCCTCGTGTAGCTGAACAGTGCGACGTTAATATTCAATCAATCAATCTAGAGCAAGTATGTCAAACTCAGATTATATTACGAGCCACATGATCTATTTTATATTAAGATAGGGGCCGATGTTTCTAATCTTAACAAAATTCATAAAATGCGATTTTTAGAATGATTATATGTATTTATTAGACTCAATGCCAAGCCCAATGTATTTTGTAATGTACATCCATAGTTGTCTCATATTTCATGTTAGTTTTACAAACAGGTTATAAATATTTCATAGTTTTTATAAGAAAACAAAATAGTCAGAAATAAGAAATACTGCTTAATATTACTTTTTATATTTTGCATCGTTTTTCTTAAAACAAATCATCAAAGTTTAGTTGAATGTATAGAGCTGATGAATTTTTTATAAATGATGATAAATACTGAACGGGGTTAATCTTGACTTTTCTGAATTTTTGCTATTTTTCATTAAAGAAAATAGTTACTCACACATAAATCAATAAAACCGAACATATTCATTGTACCCTTAACAAACGATAACGTTTTAGGAAAGCGATCTACAAATAAGTATGGATAAAAATATGGAATTTCAAATTCCATACATTTTTAAATTTCTAAATACTATTAGTTCACTCTCTCTCTCTCTCTCTCTCTCTCTCTCTCTCTCTCTCTCTCTATATATATATATATATATATCTCTATTTTCTCTATATATATATCTATGTATGTATCTTGTTCAAATTTTCAATCGTTTTAATAAAATACTTTCTATTCATCCATTCAAGTTCAAATACATTTCTTAAAACTTGTAGTGGATGACGATGTTAAAGCAGTTTTTTCCAATATTAATTCATCAATTAAATTTTAAAAAATGAATAAATAGTAAAAACAAAAATAATAGTGTAAAAGGATATATATATAAAGGCAAATCGTTCGGTGTGTCCCTGGAGCAATGGATAGTGCGTTGGACTTCTAATCGAAAGGTCGGTGGTTAGAATCCCACCTGGAAGGACCTATTTTCTGAGAAAGTGATTTCTTTTTTACTATTCTGTTTTATTAGAATAATTAAATTTAATTAATAAATAAATAGTAACAAAAACAAACAAAAAATAGTCAATCACCACATATGTAGAAAGGAAAATGTAAATTTGCAAGAAAAATTGTTTTTTATTTTGTCACTTAATATTGTGATTCTGCCCTATGTATATGCATTTTTATAGTAATTGTAACTATTTAATAAAAAGTAACTAAAATAAATTTTTCTTTGTAGACCTAAGTAGGAATTGACTTTAATTTTTTTTTATATATTAATTGTTTTTTTCTACAAAGAATTGCATTGGATTTGAATTAACTCAATATCGATAGTTAGAGAAGAAGTAAAAATACGAAGTTGTAATTTATACTTTTTAAATTCAGAAAATCTTCTATTGAATTTCATTTCTACCAATTTAATTTGTTGAGCATATACTGTAAATTTTAGTTTAGGGATCTAATCAATGGAGATATATATTAACAGCTTTCAAAGTTAAGCAAATTTTCTTTTTCTATTTGTTTTCGCCAACATGATAATTTTTATTTGAAAGCGTTAGTATTATCAAATAGCATTTTAGCAGCATAATTTTTGCCGTAAAGCTTAATATTCAGTTGTTTAAGATGACTTATAACATCGTTCATGAAAGACAGGTCCGTTATCCATTGTCTAACTTTTAATTCAGCGCACACATTCGTAACTTTTTTTAAAAAATTATTCTTTCGTCCAGCAACGTTCCAGAATCGTTTTAACATTTTATAATTCAACAGTCATTCAACTTTCGTATAATATGATTTATCGGTGTATTCGCGTTTTGAATCTTCCACAAATAAAGAAATGTGAGGATAATTAAGTCTATATGCTCGAACGTAATTTACAATTTTGGTGACTACTTTTTGAAAAAATAATCTGATATCTAAAACTTAGGAGCACAATACTTGCTGTTGAACAATGAAATGAAAATATTAAAAACAAGCTGGTATACCCGTTCTTCGCACGGGTGAACTGAAAAATTAAACAACAGATTGAAGGATAAAGAAGTTTTTAATGAGTTAATTTTACGTGAATTGCAAATTAAACAAAAAAAAGTTTTTTGCATATCTCAGCCAAACAAAACAAAAGAAACTTTGTTAAATTTTAAAGTATGTAGATCTAATAGCTGAGATAAAAGGATTGTCTTTATTTATAACTCCCCGTAACATTCTTGAGGGTCGATTTTTGAAAATACCTCCCTAAGCTGATCTCAGCTCAGCAAAAGTAACACATTGTTAAAAGTTTTGTGTAATGAACGCTTAAAATAGAGTAAATAATGTATATCTGAAAGTGTAATACATTAATATTACTTTCTGTTGTATTTATTTTATGTTAAAATTGTAATATTCGCAAACAACGCCGTTTCTTAAATTATAATGGTGATTCAATGAAAAACACAGCGAAATGATAACGATTGTCAAATTGGCAAATGTCTAGTTACTTTCATAGCTCGAGCCTTATTAGAGATTTGTAAGACCCACCGTGTAGGGGAGCAATGCACGTTAATGATTTAACTACCGCATTATGATTCACTGTAGTTTTTTTCATGCAATATTTTTTTTGGATCACTACATTGAAAATTAAGGGATATACATAAACAAAATATACTCCACTTTGGGAAATTTAATCCGTTAGAGATAATAAATTAATTAAAGATATACCACTGTAAAAATAATTATATACACCGTTCACTTAAAATAAATAGTCAAATCGTTTTCTAAAGTCTTCATTAACATACAAAAACATAAGACACTTAAATTTTCACTTAAACTATTTTTTCGGCACAAAAATAATAAAATCTTTGCAATCCGCTGAAAACGCAATATCTGCTACAAAACTATTCGCCTTCCCCACTAAAATACTCATCATAGAACCCGTGCTGTCACATATATCTTGGAAGAGTGGATTTCAAAGAATATTCCTGCTTATATTGGTAGAATATCCCTTCTAAGTTGGTGTGGTAGTTAGGAGAAGGGGGTGCCAGCTCAGGTGTCGTCCATGTCATTTGACCATGGTTCAAAATAACGTGGTCCATCGCCAAAAGCCCTCGTGTAGCTGAACAGTGGGACGTTAATATTCACTCACTCCAAAAATTACAGTACAGTAGTTATAATTATTTTTATACTAAAACATGCAATATCTGTCTATTCAATTAAAATTATAGCGTTATAATTAATTACTAACCACAAACAAATTTTGAAAATTTGTCCAAATGATGCAGTGTGAAAGAGAAAGTTTATATACTTTAAGTACCAGAACCGATAAAAGCATTTATTTTGAAAAAAGATCAATTTCTTTCTACCAAATATGCGTAATAAAATCATAAAAAAACATTCAAATAAAGAGAGATTTATAACAACCTTTCCCTTCAAAACTTGGTTTTATTCTGAAATAAAAAAAGAATTAGGGATTATGCTGATCCCAGGAATTAATTAGAAGCGAGCACCTTGCATAGCCAATACAAAAAGGGTTTCTTCACAAACAAAAGATAGACATATGCTGTCGTGGGCTTTTTTGCAGCACACGTCAGAACTGCTTACAGATGGCAGAATTTTTTCCTACTTACTTGACAAATATCGTTATATTTTGGACGCTTAACACAATATCTTTATAAATTCTAGCCTATGCTATAAATTATAGCCTATGTGTTATTCTGACGTATAAGCTATATTACTGCAATGTTTCATTAAAATCCATTCAGTTGTTTTTGGGTGAAAGACGGCCAAACATCCTCACAAACCTTCGCATTTATAATATATATCTAGATTATTGTCATGCTATTTGTGTGTTAATTTAAGTTTTTTTTTTGCAACTACTTATGTAGTAATCACAGTTTTAAATAAGGGCTGTAGGCCTAAATACGGTGGTATCCTTCTTTCTTCATTGTCACGAAAGCCCATTAAATTTCCAGCCATTAAGAAACCCATTAGAAACACCCAGCTTAAGAATTCCATTCTAGGCTATCCTATTCTTTTCCAGTTTCTGCCATTAATAATTTTCAGAACTTTTTCTAGGCAATCGAGATCTACCTGAGTTTTGGTCTTTCTCTTTTTTGAGTACCATATGGCCTGGCTACAAAGATCTTTTTTGTAATTCGATTGTTGCCCAATCTTGTCAGGTGTCCTGCCCATTTTAATCTTTTTATTACAAAGAATTTAGCACTATCTGGTTCTTTAAAAATTTTATATGAATTCCTACATTGTGGTTCTTCTGTTCCAAATGTTATCATATTTTAAACCTCCAAAAATACTTCTAAAGACTCTTCTTTCAAATATAGCAAGTGGCCGCGGTAGCCGAGTGGTATAGGTATCGGATCGTGGCTTGCCTTGTCACGAGTTCGAGCCCAGTACCACTAAAGACCCGCTGTGTAGGGCAGAAATGCACGTTATATCTGTCAAGAGCTGAAACGTCCTCCCGTTGATGTGGTGTGGTAGTTAGGAGAGGGGGTGCCAGCTCGGGTGTCGTCCACGTCACTTGACCATGGCTCAAAATTACGTGGTCCGTCGCCAAAAGCCCTCGTGTAGCTGAACAGTGCGATGTTAATATTCGATCAATCAATCAATTCAAATATAGCAAGATCCTTGTCACTTTCAGTCATCGCCCTCGTTTCTGCAGCATATGTGAAAACGGGTCTTATCAATGATTTGTAAATAAGTACAGTTTGATTTTTCTGCTGATGAAATTAGGTTTAAATATTTTTTAGAAGTCCATAAAAACATCTATTACCAGCAGTGACTATTTCGAACCTCTGGGGTTATGACATTGAGAGTGTTCAGTTCAGAGCCATCTGAAACCATTGACAACTTGAAATCTGTAATTCTTTTATTTCAACATAAGGTTCATTAAAACTGATATTTGACTTACATTAGGTTTTATAAATGTGGTGTTATTTAATCAACGTTGGCTTTAATGCATTAAGATAAACGTCGATATTGCTCAGTTTTTTTGAGAGAAAAATTAACTTAAATCTGTGTGTGACACAAACTTAGATTAATTATCTAAGCATATGAAGTAATTAGTATCAACAGTATTTCGTAGGGAAAATATTTTATGACAAGAAGCACTTCCGTACATCCAGACAACCGATATTGAACACCCGCCCGGTTTAAGTAAGACAAAGTAAATGAAAGTTGTGGAGGGCGCGACAATAGCAGGAGTATACTAGGTGCCAACACAAATCATAGTATGATCACCATCAGTTGCAAGACAAACCAACTTTTCCAATAGTGACTTATACTTTTTTAAAACTTCCATAACTGAATAAAAAACATCAGCCCCAGGGGTTGTATTATGCACAGTGGCGCACACAAGGAAGGGGGTCCTGGGGATCCGAACCCCCAAAACCCTTGATTTCTTCCCGATTGATTTTAATTCTAAGTATATAGTACGAAAATTTTAATTCTTTGTTATTAATGATTAATTTTATTAATTAATGCTAATTATTTACTCAATAATTAGTTTTTTACTGTATTTTGTTCCCGAAAATCGACAAAATCAAAAGGAGCATGATACAAGAATGGTGAACTTTCGACCCCGGACCCCCTTGAAAAATTCCTGTGTGTGCTACTGGCTATGACCAGTGGCGCACACAAGGGGGTGGTCCTGGGTGTCCGGACACCCCCCCTCCAAAGCTCTTGATTTTTTTCAGATGGATTATAATTCTAAGTATATTGTACGTAAAATTTTATTAATTACTCGTTATTAATTATTAATTTTATGAATTAATGCTAATTATTTATTAAAAATTAGTTTTTTACTGTGTTTTGTTCCCGAAAATCGACAAAATCAAAAGGAGCATGTTACAAGAATGGTGATCTTTCGACCCCAGACCTCCCCCTTGAAAAATTCCTGTGTGCGCTACTGATTATGCATATTAATAAAATTTTCAAGAGTTCTTCACTTATTTTTAAATCTACATCACATCTGCGAATAAGAATGAAAAAGGCTAAGTGATATTTCGAATTTCTAGACTTTCGTCAATTACAATAGAGAGTGAGTGTTAATTAACATCCCACTTAGAAGCAACACGAGAGCTATTGGCAACGGACCTCGTTTCTTTGGCATACAGTCAGATGACGAGGACGACATCTGAGATGCTGTAAACTTTATCTTCAAGACATCTTCAAACTACCACACCACGCCAACGGGAGGACTTTGAGCCTTGACCGATTTAACTTGCATCAGCCTCTCTACACGGCGAGTCTTCAGTGACATTTGGACTCGAACCAATGACTCTACAACGTATTCCAAGATATCATGACTTTACCCGCTAGGTTACCACGGCCCTAAATTGCAATAGATTAGGCTTGAGATGTTGAATATTGTTGAATTATGCAGATTTCTTGAATTTTCGACTATTTTTATCACCATGCTAGCTACAGTATTTCGATTTGAACTTTAAAATTTTTTATTTGTAATTGACATAATATTTTCTCCCCTTTAATTGAGCATTCACTAACAAATTCCCCTTCAGTAAATTGTCTCGATCTGCATGCGATTAAATGTGACAATATATAACTACATTTTACACTAGCTGTTTTGTCTTCAACAAATTTAGTGAATACTCTTTGTTGATTTTGAAGAATTAGTTACCATTTCGATAATATGTCTTAACGAAGTTTTGAAACGTATTTTGTTATAGTTTATTTTGTGATTTGTGCCACAGTAACTTTTAAGATTATATTCCTTTTCAACTGAAATATGATTTTTATTTTAGGCATAATATTTTATTCTAGTTTTGGTCACAAAAATACTGTAGTTCCCATTTTCTTGAAAGTATTGATGTTCTCTTCAATTAATCTCTTTTTTTTTTACCCATTGTTCTTGAAGTTTGAACATATCTTCATTAAATAAAATTTTAGTGTAATATGAAAAAAACCCAATTTTTATTTGAAAACGATTGAACAAACATTACACTGTATCTTGGTCGCCACCTTGTATTTTTTTAAATCTAAAGAAACACCTATAGTGTCGACTGAAGTCTCTCTGTTCTCCTCCAAGAAGACATGGAGGAAGAGAAACACATGTCGCACACAAAATGAATTTTAGTTCCCCTTTAGTGAATAAAATATGCATAAATGCATTTAAAAACTCAATAAAAATTAATTTATTATAGTAAAATTAAATGAATTTTAATAAAATACTAAAAATAACTTTTAATCTAAAACTTATTTCTATCATCAAATAGGATTTCTTTTGGAACAAGAATATTTAACTAAATTTTTAAAATAGATGACAACAAATAAACTTTAAAAGGAAAAATTTTTAATCTTTAAAAATTTTTTAAAAAAAGTCTCGACGGGCCACTACTTATGTATTGGCGGGGCGCGTGTGTCACATATGCCTGTTCTAGATCAATGTACTCTTGTTCAAATAGTTTTTAGTTGACATTATTGAGAGGGAATTATAATGCCAAAAGGCCCTTGAAAATCAAACAGCTTAGTTTTGCTTTCCAAACTTATATCATTTGCTTAATAATGTGGGGGGGGGGAGTTAACGATACTTGATATAAATGAAATTCTGTTTTAATACCAAATTGAATGTAGTATAATGAGCATATCTGCTCATTGCTTTGCTTGCCATACGATTATAGACTTTATTAAATACTGATACTAATGGTTCACTCAGGGTGCAGGTGCTAGCGCGGTTTCTGTGACCTAAATTTCCTTTTACTAACATGTTGGCTGTCATACGACCCACTATGACGATGAAGTCGAGGCCATCCATTAGAGCCAATGTGTGGTGGTACATAGATACTGGTATCGTGTGTGGATGATTTTCTGGAAAATTATACTGGAGTCCCCAAGTTTGTCTTTTCCTGGATTTATTCATAACATTTCGATAAATTTCAATAAAACCAAACTTAATCATTTTACAAAAATTAAATCCTCAATTTAACTATTAGACTGAAAATATTCGAAAACAACGGCACTCCTAGAAGCCGAAGCCAAGATCAAGATTTTAAATAGAAAATATTCGCGATAAACAAACAACAGCGACCAAACGCGCTGAAGCCAGGTTCAAGATTCTACTAGGATCAGCTACATATCGTTTTCGTCGGGATGCACCCCACGGGGGTCTTTTGAAAGCTGGATATTCCTTGTTTCCTTTTATCAATTTTTACCAAGTATTTATCACCCCGCAGACTTCATTGCCATATAATTTACCGTGATTAGTCATCCATTTTTTCATCCCTTCTCATTACAGTTTTTCATTAAATTTTATTCAAAATTTGTTCTCCACCCATTTTTTTATGTAAATTAATTTAAATTCCAAGATCTCCTTGTTTCGGGTCGTTTTATCGGACGACCCAAGTTCCGCCCTTTCTGCGTCGATTGGTCTTGACCAATCAAAACGCAGCAAGCAGGGCAATTCTTCCATCAGTGAGCGGACTTCGTCCGCCACTGTTTTCAGCAGATATGTTCTGCCCACCTTAATTATCTCATTCATTTATTAATTTTTCTCTTTCACTTTATGTCACCCCAATAATTCGGCTAAATTTATCAATTCTGATGAGGAGGTACGTCCCCCTTATAGGGACAGGAACTCCGTAAATTACATGCCACTTGCCACGGGTGTCTGAGTGCGGTGACCGATACGCTCCGCCCACGCAGGGGACGATAATTTACAACATCCATTTAACCCTTCTTCAGTTTTTGCCCGTCTCTCCCCTCCTGGTAAGACTGTAATTTTATCGGACGCAAGTTCCGCCCTTCAGGCATTGGCAAGTAACCTGGGTTCGCGGGACTCGGGAACTAAAAAAACAAAGCTCCCCAGTCGAGAGCAGAAGGAAGCTATTGAGCAGAATTCAGACAAGGGTTGCTTTCCAATGGGGTCCATCTTAGTGTGGTCTTTGGGGAAATAAGATCGCGGATCTCTTGACAAAGAGAGGCTCCAAAGCCCATTCAAAGACCTACCTCTTCACTCTGCTAAGCTTGAGATAAATAGGATCTATAAAAACTGATTTCGTAGTTCAGCCGCTAGTGCTACTAAAAATAAACCTTGGTGGGTATTATTAAAATCTGACTGTGTCTCGCTCTCTCCTCGTGCTACTGCTGTGGCTAAGTTTAAACTATTGACTGGACATGACTGACTTTGTGCTCACTTCGTTTTAATTTGACTGTCTCACCTTTATGTGTTTTCTGTGACTCTGGGCAAGTCATAGACGTTGCTCATCGAGGCGTGCGCTCAGCTCATAAGAATTCGAACTGTATTGTTAAAACGCATTGCCTATTAACTCATCGCCTAATGACTTGATGGTCAATGACCAGGCATTTGATAAATAAAAAATAAATTAAATACCGATGCAACCCAAACAATGCAGTCCTAAATAGACTATGCAGCTTAATATTTTTTAATTTTCCTGTTAAAATAAATTATTAACAACAAGTAATATAAAAAATAAGTCAATTCCTACTTTGAATAGATGAGTAGAAAGTATTTTATTACAATTGAAAATGTGAACGATATATATATATATATATATATATATATATATATATATATATATATATATATATATATGGAGAGAGTGAACTAACAGTAGGAATTGAAAACAGAACATGATTTGTCTGCATTATTGTAGTGGTATATAGGTATCGGACCGTGACTTGCCTTGTCACGAGTTCGAGCCCAGTACCACTAAAGACCAGCCGTGTAGGGCAGCGATGCACGTTAAATCTGTCGAGAGCTAAAACGTCCTCCCGTTGGTGTGGTGTGGTAGTTAGAAGAGGGGGTGCCAGCTCAGGTGTCGTCCGCGTCACTTGACCATGGTTCAAAATTACGTGGTCCGTCGCCAAAAGCCCTCGTGTAGCTAAACAGTGCGACGTTAATATTCAATCAATCAATCTGCATTATTGTAACGATACACACCCGGTTTGGCTGAAAAATCGTTTTTCAACGCCAACTTTTGTCATTGTTTGCACATTTTTACAACAATGATGACGAATATAAGTTGGCGTGGAAAACCAGTAATTAATTAAATTTAATTTAGTTAATGAATTAATATTTGAAAAAATGTATTAGCATCATGTGTCTTCCACTACAAGTTTAATAAATTTATTTGAACTTGATTGGATGAATAGAAAGTATTTTTATTAAAGGTTGAAAATTTGAACAAGATAAATATATATATATATATATATATATATATATATATATATATATAAATATATAAATAAATATATATATATATATACATAGAGAGAGGGAGTTAATAGTAAGAATTGAATAAAACGGAGCTTTAATGGTTCATTCAGATTTGAAGCAAGTTAACATTTCAGAAAGCAAAATTAAGAAAAATTATAGTGTATGAACTTTGAACATATTTTGTGCATTAGGATACGGAAGTCATATAATAATCCACGCAGGGAATTACTTCCGTTACGATTCTGATGATAACAATTATTCAAACTTAAGAGAGAGAGAGAGAGAAAGAAGTTTCAGAAGTGTATTTATTTCTTTATTTATTACTACTAAAAGTAGGAAAAAATAATTGCAAATGATAGATCCCTTACGTAATACTAATTTTATTGCCTTTTTGTTCTTTTTCCATTAAACTATATTTTTAAAAAAATGAAAAGCATTTTTGTGCCAACACTCACACAGATTTAAATGTTGGGTACTTGACACTTGCTACATTCTGAGTTTCACCTACTTGAGATACTATTTCCTCGAAGTGTTGCCCTTTTTATGCTCTGTTTTCATCTATTTGCTTTCTAATATATGTTTGAACAGAAGTTTATTTCCTTGTGTATAAATCATGAAATCGATTTTTAAATTGCATCATAGTTTACAGAAGTTTATTTCTTTTTCTATAAATCATGAAATTGATTTTTAGATTGCTTCAAAACTTGCAGTTTTCTTTGAAAAGAACTTGCTCATTCCGTTAACTCAGATGATTCTTTATTTTTTCAAATTATTAGTTATTCTTTTCGTTTTCCATCCAAAAAAAAAAAGAATCTATATTTTTTAAAAACCTATTCATAACAAATTTGATCTGAATTATGAGCTTGGCTAAGATTAAAAATCCCAGTGATTATCATTGATCACATTTTTTTTCTAAAATGCGTCGATTATGATGTACTAAAAAGTCCACAAAGTATTTGTACGTTTCGGAGTCAACACGACATTGACACGACCTTACTTTTTAACAAATTTCATCGGAAAACTGTTTAATATTTTGCTTGAATTTCATCTCTCTATTGTTACTTTTCCATACACGCGCAAAATAAATATTTTTAAGAATTGAAGTATGCAGTAAAAACTGTTTTTGTGCGGTTCTTTTTTATGCGATTTTATTTTTGTGCGATTTTTTTGTGAGCTTTATTTACGAGGTATATGAATTTCAACGGTGTTGGCACCACTGTGATGTGATCCGGCACACTTATATATACACTTCAAGACGCTCTGTTCATTTGTTGCAAGCAGTCTCCCGACAATGCACTTTCAATTAATTTCGCTCAACGCGTTTCGTATATGGAGTTTTATCCGCAACTCGTATGATTAAGGATTCATTTTATAAGAAAATGATTTTGACGAAATGATTAAAGATGAAACAAAAATGGTATAGATAGTAGCGTTAAGAAGAATATTACTCTCCCTCCCCCCCTTCTGCAGAATCAGGTTCTTGAGGTTATTCAAGCCGGATCTTACAACGAATTGCAAAACTATAACTTTTAGTCCCCAACTTTTGGTAACTGGGTAGTGACATCCTTACTAATATTATATTATAAACGTGAAGGTTTGTATAGATGTTTGTTACTCTTTCACGCAAAAGAACTGAATGGGATTTTAATGAAATTTTACAGCAATGTAGCTTATACATCATAATAACACAGGGACTATAATTTATAAAGATATTGTGTGAAGTGTCCAAAATGTAACGATAATTGTCAAGAAAGTAGGAAAAAATTTTGCCATCTGCAAAAAAGCTCTTGACAGCATATATCGATCTTTTATGTGTGAAGCAAAATTTTGCATTTTGTTTTGTCTACGTCAGGCACCAGGAATTGCTAAAGCCTGAACAGACGGAGTGTGAGGCTGATTACAATTTTAACAGAAAATAAATACAACAAAAAGTAATATATTAACGTATTACACTTCCAGATATAAATTATTTATATCATTTTAAGCGTTCATTACACAAAACTTTTAACAATGTGTTACTTTTGCTGAGCAGAGATTAGCTTAGGGAGGTATTTTCAAAAATCAACCCACAAGAGAGTTACGGGGTGTAACAGATTAAAAAAAATCCTTTTCATCAGCTATTAGATCTACAGATTTAAAATTTAACAAACAGGATTTTTTTGTTCATCTGAGATATTCAAAAAGCTTTTTTTAAAATTAATTTGTAATTAACGTAAAATTAACTTTTTAAAAACTTCTTTATCCTTCAATCTGTATTGTTTAATTTTTCAATTCACCCGTGCGAAGAACGGGTATAATAATAATTATCAATAACAACAATATATCAATAATTTGATTTTGGAGAGGACAAGAACCACATTCTATGACATCGGACAAAATATAAGCAGGAATCCAGCTTTCCAACAAATTGGGTAGCCTAGTGGTAATGGTCAAGAAGCTGCGGCCGGAGTTCCTTATCTTCCCGTTGGTAGTTAGGAAAGGGAGATACCACCTCGGGTGTCGTCCTCGTCATTTGACTGAGGATCAAAATTATGAGGCATGTCGCCAATAGTCCACATGTTGCTTTATAATGCGCCGTTAATCCTCTTATTCCAACAACTTGAAAAAGCAAATTTTTTAAATGGATACCAATTCCGGGGGAATTTAAAATTCTAAAAAGAGCTTCGACCATGCAGATCGTGAAATTTACAAGCAACTGACCATTGTCACAAAACCTTATCAGTTACATTATGGTGACAAAAAAATAAATCAATTAAAATTGCATTTTTCAAGTAATGAAAGCGATTTTTAACCAATTAATCACAAGAAGATGCGCTCTTTGGCTTGCCACGATTAGCAGTGAATTATATATTTGCATGTTGTAAACTTCTCCATGCATTATACAATGAGAAATTAAATGTTTTAAAAATTTATCCATGTGTAATTTAATTGTTTACATTACTTAGAAGTACTTTCTAATTTTTTTTTCTCGTCACTAATTGACGTATTTTCTAAGTGCGGCGTTTTTTATACGACCCCTTTCCGTCGCACAAAAACAAGTTTTACTGTTTAATGATATACAACTCAAACAAACTTTAATACAAAATACAGCGACATAACTCAGATCACTAGAATTCTAACTCTCAACGCCATTCCTGGAATTTAAGAGTAGACGAAATAGACTTTTTATTCTTGTAGAGATGAATCGTTGTACAGAGCTTCCCTCTTGGTCAAGGTCTGTGAACTATCGAGGCCATTGACGAGGGTGTTCTTCTGGATGGTATGATGGAAGAAATTCTTGGAAAGCGGCAAGAGAGACGTCTCGGTGGTGGACTTGATGAGAAGGTAGAATTGGCAGTGGTAATCCAGAGATCTAATTGGGTGTTACTGGATGTAATTCAGGGGCGTAGCTACCACCGTATCAGTGATACAGGGCCCCCAAGATACAGGGGCGCCAACATGTGTAACTACAGTCCAACTAATAGGGTTCTCATACATAAAAAGGGCCCCCTCAGAACTAGCTACGCTAGTGATGTAATGCTGCATTATTAGATGTTTTTTTATTTTGGAAGCGTTCTAGGATATATATACAGTTTGGACCGCGATTTAACGAATGCACCGGGATCGAACATTTTGTTCTTTAATTCGGGGTTGTTCGTTTTATACAGTAGACGTTTGACAATTTGTTTGATTCCTAACTCGAAAGAGCTCTGTTTGTTCTCCATGCAGAGGAGAAAATATTGCATCATTTACATCTTGCTGCATAAGAAAGAGATATGTTTTCACTATTTCCACAAACAATGTAAATAAGGTGACTAGTTTTTTTACAATGAAAAGGAGGACGAAAAATTTAAGAAAAAAATTACAGCGTAAATGTATGAAACATTTTATTAACGCAAACAAAAATGCGCTAATTACACTTACATTCCTTTTAATTATTTACTTAAACGAGTATTTTTCCATTTAATGATTTTTTTTTTTTTGTCGTCATACCATTTTCTAATATATTGGAAATTTCGGAGCAAAAATTATCCTTCTTATTAAATTTTACGGTAAGCATTGTAGCTAATATATTAACATTCAATCTTGATTTCTCTCTCTCTCTGTTGTCCAAAAATCATTACCAACTGAAAAACTCTTTCAACTGCTGCATTAGTTCCACAGGGCAGCACAACATAAATTCAACAAGAATAACTAAACTTTGGTATGGTATGTGTTCCTTTTTGAAATGGTTTAAGTATTTTCACCCACATTTTATCAATTTTAGCATGTTGATTTTCAAGTTGTTCTAATTTATTAGAATTTAAATATGCATTCAGTCTTCTTTCTTCTTCAAACAGACAATTGCCATCGATTTTAATATTAGGCATCTCTTTCGATAAAAACTCAACACGATTTTCTATATTTGCCTACTTTATTTGCAATGAAGTCAAAAAACACCTTTGAAAATTGTTATTTTCTGTGATATTTGTTTCAGACCAGTCCTCGACATGTAAGAAATATGTTTGGTTCATCTCTGAATACAGAGATTAATAGATCGGTTTTAAAATATTGAAAAAGAGGAAAGTAGAAGGACACTTTCCGAGGAAGGACAGCACCTATAAAAGGAGGACTGTCCTCCCCAAAGGAGGACGATTGGTCACCTTAATGTAATACACTCGAAAATGTAACAATTTTTGATAGGTGTTTCATTATCAATTTTTGCAATAGAATCGCTATTCATTGACTCCAACAAAACAATAATTTCCTCAATTTCTGTTGCACAGATAGGCAATCTGTCATCAAAAGTATCAAAATCGTTAAAATCTTAAAATATCCCCTGCATTGTGGTTTTGAATGAGATAATAAAGTTCCTTCCAGTCCAACTCAAAACTCACACAATACGTTACACTCATGACTGATCTGCACCTTTCAAGTTTAATAATGGTCTTCCGTTCAAATTTGCTGCTTAAAAGAAAAGTCTTTTTCGGTTCAGGACAAAAAGGATACGTCATTTGAACGAAATTTCAAATTTTTGTAATACAAACTAAAAAAAATTTTCAGTCGCTGAAATAATTCGTTAAGTCAGGTTTTATTATTCGTTAAATAGGGAGTTTTTGCATTCATCTTAATTGTGAAAGAGAAAAAATTCTTTAAACACTTAGGGTGAGACTGTACTTAGAACTTATTTAAAGTTATTTTCCAGACTGGATTCTCTATAAATCCATAAATGAAAGTTGAGGTAGCTAGTAACTTACATGTAAAATTCTTTTTGATTTTTAAGTATTGTGGGGTATTGGGTAATTTTTTCTAGGTCTAGCATGTTAAGACTATTGGGATCAGAAATGCCCTGGAAGAAATTAATTTCTAAATTTTGAGTATGGGACCAAAAAAGGGGAGTTTTAGTGGCTTTTAATAGTTCTGTATTTCTCTTACACCTTGTGCCTTTCGTGAGCATCCTTAGCGTTGAATTTTGAGAAGTTTCTAATGAATGAATTATTTGAGTCTAAAATAGCCTTTACTAGTGCCGTACGCGTACGGCTTATTGATTCGAGTAAATACGGCATTTCTATGAGCGTGAAAAATTTAATTCAAATTCAATTTTTTAATTAATTAGTTAATTTTAATTAAAATTTTCGTTTCCCACAGAAGCTTTGAGCTTTTGGGTGCTTCCTCTAATTCTCTGATTACGAATTGTCTTTAATATATTATTATTATTGTCAACATTATAGTAGGTGTTTGTAACGGGTTCTCCCACTAATCCTCAAGGGAAAACTCTTCCTGTAAATAGTTTGATTGGAGAACCTTTTTCTGTAATGTAACTTGAAACATCCAAATGAATGTTAGTATTCGAAGTAAAGTAAATCGAGTTCGCGAAGGAAGGTAGACGTCAGATGCGTTAATGCTAGTTTAACTGATGTTAAGGAGATTTAGATATACAGTTGAACCTCCATATAACGAATCTCTATATTGTGAATTATTCTATATAGCGAACTTTTTCCTGGAACCATTTCACGATTTTCTTTCTAAAATATCCCCCCAATAGCGAAGTGCATTTTCTGTATTACGAACTTTTTCTCTTGTAATTCAATTTTTTTCCTTCCTATTTTTAAAGTATTCCTGGACATTTCGAGTTATTCTCTCTTTTAGCACATTTTATGGTGGTCATAAATCTTGAATTGGTTTTATTAGGTGCCTGACTCACCGAGGGTAATAGAATCCTGGGCATTTCATCCAAAAGTGCAACCTTTAACCCCCCCCATAGTTCAATTTACAAGAAACATCTTCGATATTTCCTTTCACCCTCAGTGCAGTTTTGTGTCCTTGAACTAGTCGCCGTTCATTTGTAGTGTTGATCAGCCGTACTGATAACTTCATTTCTTGTGGCTCGAAAATGTCAAAACATAAGTGCTTGAGCATCAAAGAAAAAAATTTAATTTTTCAGGAAGTGTATAAAGACGTCAAGAAACTTTCCTTGCAGTTTTTCTTTCTTTCTTTTCTTTATTTGATAGGTAAAAGATATATGAAATAACTATATGTTAATCTACAAAAAGGTGCAAATAATTACTTTTTTAGTACATAGTGTTTAGTAGCATAAATTTGTTTTGTGTGGTTTATGAAGAAAATTGAAACATGAATCTCTATATAACGAATTTTCCTTATAACAAACTTTTTTTCGGTATTTAATGACTTCGTTATATAGAAGTCCGACTGTATTTGAATTATTTGCGTACCTTGGAGCTGTTGAAAATAATCCTTCAGCCTGTTTTAATCTCAATTTTCTATCACACCTCGAATTTCCACCAAATGAAGTCTAAGCAGAGCGAGATGATATTTAATCATACCACTATCGAACGTGCCGAAAGTTTTGTATAAAGTGATTTTGTCCAAAGGCACACATCAATTCTTCCCTTAATATATAAAAATATCTGCTTACAGAAAAGATTATTATTATGACTGTCTCCTAAGGTGTTTACACGATTAAATATTGTTTTAATATATTTAGGCTTAGGAATTTAAGTGCAGTCGGAGCTCTCTCTCTCCATATAACGAACCTCTGCTTGTATTTTGCGAGCTTTTTCCTGGAACCAAAAATATTTTACTATTTTCTTCGTAAAATACCCTCCAAATAGCGAAGTGCATTTCCTACCTTACGAATTTTTTCTCCTGTGAATCAATTATTTTCTCCTTTTTTTATATAAAAAATATTTTAAGACATTTTTTAAATTATTCTTTATTTTCAGCACATTTTATGGTGATCAATAATTTTAAACTGGTTTTACCGTTACTGGCTAAAATTGCCGTTATTTTTCATATAAAAGCTTGAATAAAATAAACAGATTTTATCAGTAATTAAATTTAAAGATGCATGTGGTAGTGTACACTTAAAATAATTGGTTATAAAATAATGTATGTTTAAAACTATCTGCAGGTTTAAAATTAGAAAATATTATTAAAAAATTCATTAATTTTAATATGAAATTACTTTTTAAAGTCAAAATACATTGTATTTCTGGATAATGTTTTTTTCTTGTTTTCCTTGCAGATTTCTTTTGATGGAAATATATAAAATAAATACATATTTATTTACAAAAAAGTGGGAATACTTGCTTTTTTAAAATAATGAGTAGTATTTATGACTTTAACATTTGTTTTATGTTGTTTATAAAGTATATTAAAAGCTGAATCTCTATTTAACGAATTTTCCACATAACGAACTTTTTTTCGGGATTTAGCGACTTTGTTTAACCCTTTAACGGGCGCACAGCTAAAATACAATTTTCTGTGATGAAGTTCTTGATAAATGTTATGTTCTCATCCTCTATAAACATTATTTAGTCACAAAAATGATTTAATCGTGAGTTTTTTTTCCAGGGTGGTGGCTAGACGTTATAGCCACTGCGCATTTAGGGCATTTAACTTACTTTTCAGGATAGAAATAATTAATCATATTTCAATAAACTTTTTTATGAAAAATTAACATTTATGTAATAATAATAGAATAATTGTACAACAAAGAATACTTACTTAGAAAATATATAGAATACTTAGAATCAGTGGTGCACACAAGGGGGGGTCCTGGGAGTCCGGACCCCCCAAAGCCCTTGATTTTTTTCCGATTGATTATAATTCTAAGTATATAGTACGTAAAATTTAATTAAGTATTTGTTATTAATGATTAATTTTATTAATTAATGCTAATTATTTATTCAATAATTAGTTTTTTACTGTGTTTTGTTCCCGAAAATCGACAAAATCAAAAGGAGCATGATACAAGAATGGTGGTGAACTTTCGATCTCGGACCCCCCTGAAAAATTCCTATGTGCGCTAATGCTTAGAATTTATATTGAACTTGGTATATATCGACATTTTATATTTTATTTAATTTTATTTTGAAAATTTCGAAATAAAGTAATATTTTTGAGAATTTAAATGATTTATTTCCCAAATTTGATGAGCTATTTACTGTGGAACTTAAAAATATGCAAACGTTTTCTCCGAGCAGGAAAGCTGTAATGAAAGATTTTCGAACCCGAGAACCTTTTGTAAACAAAGTTTCTTTATATTTCCCACCCCCAACATTGTCACGTGATTCTAAATGCTCTCTCTCGAGTACAGGAAAAGCGAAAATTTCTAGGTCATTTTTCTGTTCTAGGTGGGCTGTGGATAGAGCCTCTATCCACATATTAAAGGTTTCCAAAAAACTTAATAAAACCTTTTTTTTTAACTGTACAATTGCTTGATTCATTCCGATGAAAGAAAAGTATACTTAAGCCATGTCGAAATTTTTTTCAAAGATCATAAATTTTATTTATAGTAATCAAAATACAATTTGTAGATTTACACCGAGAAAGACTGTTTTTAACTACCCATCAGAGGACATGAAATGCAGAAAAAGGTATCGTGCGGCCATCCGTATTAATTTTTATGCGTTTTAGCTTCAATTGACGCATATAGGTAGACTAAATATCCAACACCCGCTTGGAGAATTTTTTTTTAATATGCTTCTAGAAGTATTAGCCACTGCCCGCTAAAGGGTTAATAGAGGTCTGACTGTAGTTATCTTAATGTTACTAAATTAAATGCTTAATTTTTTTCACACATTGTGTGATTTAATGACTTTTGAATTTTTTTGTGCAAATGATCGCGGATTAATTTCATCATAAGTTGCATCCCGATCAAAAATAGGAGCCTTGTGGTCCGAGTACAGGGAATTGAACCTTGTGTCTGCATTCATCGATAGGTATCTTCAGTAACAATTACAAGATCAACCCTTTAAGCCAGCGTTTCTGAAATTGTGGGGCGCGAGCGTATCGGAAAGTCAAAAATAAAGGATCATTTAAAAAATTACCAATTTACTGAAAAGAAGCAAAATGTATTCTGACATAATAAAAAAATACACATTTACTCTGATATAGTGTACTTATAAATGTATCAATACGGCACAATATACTTGATACTAAGAGTCAATATTAAGTTAAGAACAAGTTTAATAATTACTAGTGATTTTTTTCAATGGGCTTATCATACACAAAATTTATTACTTATCTTAATATTTTGTACGGTTTTAAATTGGGTCGCATTTTAGCTTTATATACATACATTATATATATATAGTCTCAAAGTATTATACATTATTACTACATTCAACACATAGTTATTGTATGGGGAAGGGGGGCACGATGAAAATTCTGATTGAAAACTGGGTCGCGAAAATAGAAAGTTTGAGAAACACTGCTTTAAGTGGTCAATTTTTTTGACAAAATATCTGAAGAAGGGTACTTTTTTATTGCATATAACTAAGCATAATACTTAACAAAATGCAAAAATGGAAGAACTTTAATTTTTTTTTTTTTCATTTTTAAAGTTTTCACATTCTTTTTTAATTTTATAATTGAGGAACACAAAAAAACCCTTCATTATTTGCTTTTTATAAGTACACTCAGCATGCTATGAAGAATGTTTCGTATATTTTAAAAGAATTTCTCTCATACAAAGAAATTTTATGTTCGTACCTCTTTTACAAACGGTTTTGAGGATTTTATGTGTGTGTGCATATAAAATTCTCTTACAGTTCGAAGCATGGTGTAATATTAAGTCTTACATTGTAATAGGGACAGAGATAATATCGTTTTTTTAAATTATCTTTCCATTTCCATTTCTTCTCAAGCAACAAATTATACATTGCCTTGCCAATCCTTGTTTTTTTTTCGAATATTTTCAAGTATTTAAATTCCTGCCTTTAATGAAAAATTCCTGCCTTCATCATTAGGAAAATCCCGAATGAGAAGTATTTCAGTACTATGGACACAAACCGCATCTTTTAAAAAAACACTACAGCTAATAATCTCACAATAAGAATTTTTAAAAAATGTGCGAATCAGAGGTAGAAAAAGAAAATATCTGTGCCCGTTCAGCGAACGGACAAACCGGTTGTGACCTGTTTCTGTAACCCGAACAGGTTTTTTGGGGGGCAAGATCCGATTTCGGTTGTATTGCATCACTCATTTGTTTTAACATGCATAAAATTTTAAAAACACACTCCAAAATTTAAAATGTCATATGAATAAGTTACGAGTACATCTAAAGATAAAAATTCATTAAAATCGTATTAAAACTTACTTTATAATTGTTACACTATTAAAATGCTGGAAAGTGAAATTAAAGACTTCCAAAGTAATCTAAAAGAAATTAAATCGGAGCACGATATTTATAACTAAATCATTCACTTGACTTATTTTTTCCAATTCCTGGTCGGTGTCGTGTGATGTATGAAACCAGACTTTGTATTCCAAAGCATTAGAAAATCATCCACATCATAAAGAATCATAAACTCATCTTCTGATGTATAATGAATTCAACTTTTTTCCAGCTTGTGGGATATCATTTTAATTTCAATGTCAGCGCGATAACCCTACGAAGGGGGCGTGAGCTTAACGAATAGTCGAAAACAAAAAGATTATTTAAGAAATTATTAATTTACTGAAAGTTAGCAAACACAAAATACATTCTGACATAATAAAAAATAAAATACACATTTACACTAATATACTTATAAATGTATCAATATATTGCACAATGTATTTTATAATTAATTTAACTCTACTAAGTTAAAAAGAAGTTTAATAATTACCAGTGACCCCATGGGCTTGTCATATATAAAATTATATACAAATATCAACGCTTATCTTAATAATTTGTACGGATTATAATTAATCCTTTAGCTGCCGATTAAAAATTACGCAATTAGATCCCCAATGACAACTTTTTAACACGTAGTCGGGGGTATGGGGTGTATTAGGGGGAGAGGAGGTACAAAAGGAATAAATAAGCAAATCCTCTGTGAAACAAGTAAATTCTTCGCAAACACTGTCAAGTTCCTTTTACTGCATTCCAATGCCTTCGGAATAATTTTATGGATAGCAGTTCACAGAAAATATCTTACTTCGGAAAGGCGTATATATACGTTCGTGGCATTTAACTCAACGGTTGAGAGATACGTATATATACGTCGCTGGCAATAGCGCACACAGGAATTTTTCAAGGGGGCTCCGGAGTCAAAAGTTCACCGTTCTTGTATCATGCTCCTTTTAATTTTGTTAATTTTTGGGAACAAAACACAGTAAAAAACTAATTATTGAATAAATAAGTAGCATTAATTAATAAAATTAATTATTAATAACAAATACCTAATTAAGTTTTATGCACTATATAGTTAGGATTAAAATCAATCGGAAAAAAAATCAAGGGCTTTGGGGGTTTGGACCCCCAGGATCCCCCCCCCCTTGTGTGCGCCATTAGTTGGTGGCATTTAAGAGGTTAAAGTAGTATTGTGCAATATTAGCGCAAAAGAGTAAAGTATTGTTGAATTCAATGCATTGTCATTGTTTTTAGGGGGATTCGTGATGTGAATTAGGATTGAATATCGGATCGCAAATATTGAAAGTTTGAGAAGCACAGTTCTAAGGGAATTTTCAGAATTTTTTGAAGGCTCCAAACGTTAATTTACTAGGTATTAAGATAAAATTTATCTCTAAAATAGACTGCATAGCAGGTTGATGCACGTTGCGTAAACTATTTTGAGAAATTTTATCTGAAATTGAAAAATGCATTAAAAATCTGGTCGTTAAACTTAAAGGTAGGAAATAAAGGAGGGAAGTCATGTGGATAACTGTTGTTATGCGAATATCACTCTTCGTTCACGTGCCGAGATGTTTGTTGCCACACACGAACATAAAAAGAATTTTATGAATTACTTGACAAAACAGAACAAATATATTAAAACGATAAAGTAAGCAAAAAAGCAACTCGATGTTTCTTTTACGACCTGGCTTCCTGCTTAGTCAGAAGCCTGCATCGTTCTCTTCTCGGAATTTGTGTTTTTTATTCTTTTCCTTTTATTATTGTCAAGAAGGTTATAAAGGGAGGTAGGGATCTTCGATTACACTACAGAACTTCATAACAAATTCTCCTGTTCTGAAGGAAGCAAATATGGAACCTGTGAAAGTTAAAATACCTGAGAAATACGTCAGTGAAAGTAAGTTGAATTTTCCTTCCAGAAAATAATTGGTTTTACTCCGTTAATTTAAATAAGTAGCTGTTGTTTTCAGTTGAATACTCTGCAAACATTTCTATAATTTCCTAAAGAAAAATCTGCTAATGCAGTTGAATCTCCATATTACGAACCTCTATAATGCGAATTTTTCTATGTAACGAACTATTTCCTGGAACCAAGAACATTTCACGATTTTTTTCATAAAATAACCTCTCACTAGCGAAGTCCATTTTTTATGTAACGAACTTTTTCTCTAGTGATTTAATCCCCCCTATTTTTAAAGAGTTTCTGGACACTTCAACTTATTCTCTCTTTTATCTCATTTTATGGTGGTCATAAATCTTGAACTAGTTTTATTAGGTGCCTAACTCGCTAAGAGCAATAGAATTCTGGGCGTTTAATCCAAAATGTGCAACCTTTAATCACCATTATCCACTTTCTATATCCTCTTTCACCCTCAGTGGAGTTATCTCGTGTCCCGGTATCCTTGAATAGTTTTCATTCGTTGATCAGTCGTACTAGTAACTTCGTTTCGTGTGGCTCAAAAACGTCGAAACATAAGTGCTTGAGCATCAAAGAGAAAAAAATTTATTTCTTCAGGAATTGGATAAAGGCGTCAAGAAATTTTCCTTGAATTTTTTTTTCTTTCCTTTTTTTTGATAGGTAAGATATATAAAATAAATATGTGTATTAATATAGAAAAAGGTGTGGATAATTACTTTTTTTAAATATATAGTATTTATGAACAACAGTTTGTTTTATGTGATTTATAAAGAAAATTGAAAGATTGACCTCTATATAACAAATTTTCCATATAACGGACTTTTTCCGGAATTTAGCGACTTCGTTACATAGAGGTCCGACTGTATTTGAAACATATATAAACTACAATATAAAAAAGATATTCAGCTAATAATCCCTTCTTTAATTTTCTGTCTTCTTTTCATATTTTTCCTGTTATCTTAGGAAGTAATAATTATTGTAAAATCCGGCATATAAAGCACACTTTTAGCACAAAAACTAAGATTAAATTTTATGTGTTCGTGTTTTATACTTCGGGTATAAAATCATAGCCTTAAAAATAAAAAGAAAACGAACATAAAAAACTAGATTTATTCATATACCTAAATATTGTTTACTTCAAAGACATGACATATTGTATGAACTTTCATTATTTCGTAATATTAAAAAACCGTCCTAATCGTCTTCCGTTATACCTTTAGGCACAGCATTGAATTATATTTCATTTTTTTGGTTACCGTAAATCAGTGGTCAAGGCCCAGTGGTCGAGTGGTAGCGTTTTGCGCTTCCACACCATAGGTTCGGGTTCTATTCCCGGGCTGGGCAAGGTCAACTCAACCTTTCATCTCTACTGCAGTGGGTCGATAAATGAGTACCAAAGCTTACTGGGGACTTAACCAATAAGGGTCTCGTTTCATACTGACCGTCTGATCGGGACATCTGCTCATGCACCTCAGCGCCCAGTGGTGACTTATACTGGGATGGGCACAGTAGGCCCTGGCCCTCATGGGATGTTGCGCCTCTGAGTTTGAGGTTAAATCAGTGGTCTTCAAACTTTTTCGACTCACAGAACCCTTAGAACTATTAGGCGTTTTCGTGGAACCCCATTCCACACACACACACACACGCACGCACACAAGAATAATACAATCTCTGACAATAAAGTTCGGTGAATGAAGTCAAAACTGCCGATCTGGCAATACGGGTGGAACAAAACGCTGCACATGCGTGCGGCAGGTATTGACCATCTGCCTCCACCATTGTTCAGTTGAGCGCGTCGTTTGTGTTCCGTGTAAGACTTGTTTTACATAGTGCTTGTTTAGTGCGTCCGCTCTTAACTGAGAACAGGAAAATGAACGAACAAAAGATCAATTTAAAGTTTTGTTGTAAGCTTGGCAAGACACACCGAAAGAAACTTATGCGATGCTGGTACGTGTTTACGAAAATCAAACACTGTCCATGAAATGTATGTGTCAGTGGTTCGCCTGTTTTCGAGAAGGCCGGGGCAGTGTTTCTGACAGCCCCCGTAGCGGAAGTCCGGTTACTTCCGTCAGTGACGAAAACATTGAGAAAGTGAGGAAATTAATCACGTGCATGATATCTGTACCCAGTATTTAGGGATGAGAAAAACGCGTGGGTAATACGTACGGTACGACCCCAGTATGCACAACAAGGTTCATAGTTTTTTATTCACACCAATGCTCGCCCTCACACAGCCAATATTGGCAAACAGTTTCTAGAAAAATGTAGGGGAGCAAACTGATCATCCTCCATACTCGCCAGATCACAATCCTATAGGCTTCTTCCAGTTCCCACGACTCAAACTCGTTTTGAAAGGAAAGAGATTTGACGATATACCTGACATCCAACAAAACGTGACGAGGCTTTTGAACTTCATCCCAAATGAAGACTTCTGAAGTTTACAGGACATGTATAGCAGATCTCAGGGGTGCATAGTTATGGGAGGTGAATATTTCGCAAAACAATAACATAACTTTCATTAATATTTCATTTACGTTAAATGTTACGGGGTTATTCACCGAACTTTATTGTCAGAGGTTGTATATCTGAAAATAATATATAAGGTAGAACAACCTGTTATTGGTACTTTACGTAAGGCAATTTTAAAAAATATTGTATTTATTAAAAATTTTAATTAATGATATTAATTAATAATCTAAGTGTCATCTACCAATGCACACATTATATTTAGTAACTGGGAAATGTGCTTGCATTTTTTTTTACAGAAGCTGTCAAAATCTAAATTTATTGATATTGTGTGCTGTCGCATTTCATATTCTATGTTTAACTTGTTTTTATATTTTGTTTTTGTAGCTACTCATGTACATAAATATTTTTCACATTGTTCTGAATGGCATTAAAATGTTTAAAGCTGTGTGAGAAATCCTATATAGTTTGTTTATGAATTTGCTTCCTAAAATTTAGGAGCTATTCTTGCTTCAATTTAGATTTTAACGGGAACCTGTTGATATATCCATAAGTAGCTTCTTCTCCTTCACTATTGGTGTTTTTTGCCCCAGGAATCAAAAACGGTGCATTATTTTAGAAAACTATTTATTTTATCAAAACATTGTACCAACGAGTATAAGATTATTTCGTGGAACCCAGGATAGTAAATAATATAATAATTGATTAATTGTTTAGTAATTTAATGCATAGATTTACCATAAATATTCCAAACGCAGTAGGTAGTTCATATAAGAGAAAAAGCGTTTTAAGGTTCTTTTACTATATTATAATAATTATTTAAAATGCATATTACAAAATTAAATTATTATATTTAAGTAAAATGTTCATTTTTTAATGGCGGAATGAGCTTTAGATACTTCTGGTTACACAAACTTCATAGAGAACATGTTCATGAACCCGTTCTGCATACCCATTCTTCAATTATAAATAGAAAAAAAAATTATGCCTCACATGGAACCCTAGGGTTTCGCAGAACACAGTAAGAAGGCCACCGCTATAAATAAATAATTCTCTTCCATTCTGTCTAGATTGTTAGATATGTTGCCGGCAAAGTATGAAATGTCGGCATTCTATAGAATGCCTGACGTTTTTAGGCAAAGTATGAAATAGGAGAATTATTACATACTTTGCCTAGCCATTCAATAGAATGCCAAATGCTATTTAGGCAAAGTATGAAAAAAGGTCCTAATAAGGTTATTTTATAAATGACTTGTATTCCTAAGAAATACAAATGTTGTACTAGAAAAATAATAAGAGTGCCATTAAAAAAACGTATTCAAAATGCTTAAAGAAAAATGACAGTTGTACTGAACAAGATTATTGTCTTTCTTATTAAGAAGACTTGGCATATTTTGAACAATTATTTTTTATTTATGTGTTTTAAAATTTTATTTTAGCATTACGTATAATGTTTTTATTCAAGAAAATAATACGAGAAGAAATTTTGCGTAAATTATTCACAAAATTTAGAAAATTTGAAAGTTTAAAGAAAATATGGAACATTTTAAAAGAATATTCCTTTTGTATTTACTAATTATTTGACCTGAAATTTTTTGCAACTTTCCTAAGAATGTCTTAAACAAATTTATGAATTGATTTTACAATAACTTAATTAATATTAGAGAAAAAAATGTAGATATACATGCTAAAATTCAACGAAAACCCCAAAATCTACATTAAATTAAAAAAAAAAATAGAATTAAGTTTACAGCACAAACTGGATGCCTAATTTTGTTACATGCATTATGCATAAAACACAGGGAAAAAATCGAAGTGATTGATTAATATTTATGGAAGGAGAAGCATTTTGAATGTGAAAAAACAAACTGAGATTAACCACTGTTAAGTTTGTAATTCTAAAAGAATAATTATTATATAAGCTTAAATAACATAAAATATCACTTTAAATATTAGCTACATATTTTCGTAAGAATGATCGCATTTCCAAATTATTTCAAATCATATATTTTATAAAAGATCCCTTTTTAGAGAGTATTAATTGCATAAGAAAACTCAAGGAAAATGTTTAAAAAAAATTTCTACAAGTGCACAAACTTTAAAGTTCTTTTTCTCCACATACTATTGGAATATTATATTTTTATGGAAAACATGATGAATAAGAATTGAAATAATAAAATTTTTTTTTAAAAAAGCCTTAATGAAAAAATTTCACATGCACACATTTCTAAAGAAATACAAATTACATTAATGTAATATTTAAGAAATATCCTGCTTTATTTATAAAAGCTTCTTTTTTTAGCTATTATTTCACTTTTTACACAATAGCTTATCTCTCTCATTTTTTTTTTTTAAAAAGGGATGTTTGTTTATATTTTTCAATTGAAGTTTTTCCAACTTCTAATTTTCAGGCATGCAAAAATGATGTATCAATCGAAAGGTAATAATGCAAAAAATATAAATAAAAATAAACAAACGATATTTTTTTCATTTTTAGGGTGCCAAGTTCTCTTAAGGGAAATAAAACCTGGCTCATTTGATCCCTCTCTAACTGCTCTTCCAGTTATTATAATTTCATGCTCATAGGGCTATTCCTTACATATATATATAGTTCTTAATTGTTTTAAACTTTTAAAATTTATTAAATCCACAATATCTTGGCCCTGTTTGAATCTCGGACTTGAGATTTGAACCAACTGTTCCATTCGTCGAGACCCATTCAGTCATATACTTGACTCCCATAGTGTAAGTATGGGGAGGGCTTAAGCACTAAAATATCATATTTCCATGTTAATCCTATGGGGTCTGAACAAATTACACCCCCTCCGTAAGGAATTGAGCTTGCGACTTGATTTTTGGAGGTACGCCATATTTTCGTGTATGCGCGAGCCTTACGTGGAATTGGCTCCCTCCGGTGCTCCCCCCACAGGGCTTCCCCACTAATAATTCGAATCCTATGCTACCTTGGTCGACCGCACCGGCTGGATTCGATTGTTCTCCCTATGAGCTCTTCAAATATGTAATTTTATCCCAATAGCCCCATTCCTGCCCCCATTTTACGTTTTTAAACAATTTAAAATATTTTTTAAATTCCTCATAGCTCCAAAGATTTTTTACCTGTATGGTTCGGAAGTACAAGGACTCGACCTCCCAGGTGTCTCTCCCCCCTGGACAGCATTTTGCCAATGCAAATCTTGACTAGCTCATTTCATCATTTCACTGAAACAGTTCAGGGCGTAATAAAATCACTATCATTATGGAAATGACATGGAAGAGACGTTATTTTAAAATATTGGCAAAATGCTGTCCAGGGAGGGGTGACACTTGGGAGGTCAAGTTCTTGTACTTCCGAAATATACAGGTCAAAAATCCTCGGGGTTATCCGGAATTGAAAAATTTTAAAATTGTTTAAAAACGTGAAGAGGGAGGGGGAAGGAATGAGGTTATTGGGATAAAATTACATATTTGAAGAGCTCATAGGGAGAACACTCGAATCCAGCCGGTGCGGTCGACCAAGATAGCATAGTATTCGAATTATTAATGGGGAAGCCCTGTTGGGGGGAGCACCGGAGGGGGTCAATTCTACGTAAGGCTCGCGCATACACGAAAATATGGCGTACCTCCAAAAATCAAGTCGCAAGCTCAATTCCTTACGGAGGGGGGGGGTGTAATTTTTTCAGACCCCATAGGATTAACATGGGAGCATGATATTTTAGTGCTTAAGCCCTCTCTATGCCTACACAATGGGAGTCAAGTATATGACTGAATGGGTCTCGATAAGTGGACCAGTTGGTTCAAAACTCAAGTTTGAAACTTAAACAGGAGCCAAGATATTGTGGATTTAAATAAATTTTAAAAGTTTAAAGAAATTAAAAACTTTATGTAAGGAATAGTCCTATGAGCACATGAAATTATAATAACTGGAGGAGCAGTTAGAGAGGGATAGAGTGGATTGTGAGGATAGAGTGGATGTGTCCCAGCAGATCCTAACCATAACAAAAGTTATTACGATCTCCCAAATATCAGTTCCCTAGCACCAAAAAAGTGGCATATTTTTTTCATTTTATCATTTCACTGAAACAGTTCGGAGATTTAACTAATTCACTTACAACAAGGAAAAGACAAAGAGAATTTATTTTAACATCTTTCGTGAATTGATCATCTCCTATAGGGATTTGACGAAAGCCCTAATTTCATCGTTTCTCTGCGACATATAGGCGTTTACCTTCAGGGGTGAAATCATGAGATTCTTTCTTCCCTGCCAATCAAAGGGTCGCACGTACACACAAGTCATTCCTCTCGCTCTCCTCTCCCACCAACGACTCAGCTAATTGTTGTATGTCATACTTTGCCGGTTTCTCATTTGACATTCTATAGAATGCCTAGGCAATGTATGAAATAAAAATCATTTCATACATTGCCGGCTAGTTTTAGGCATTCTATAGAATGCCGGATTTGATACTTTGCCGGTAACAGATATACTATATTTTTTTAAATGGCTTTTTGGTTTTAACAGGTTTAGTTTCATTCCCTGAATTAATTATCCTCGGACAGAATATTTTTCGACTTTAAAGGATAAGAGCATTGCACATGTACATTTCAGATTTCATCGCAAGGGAAAAGAAATGTGTGCGTTTTACGGCGAATGTACTTAAAACTTTAAAAAATGCGTCACTCATTCGGTATAGTGGTTGGCAACGCTGACTGCTTTGCCGTAGGGCCTGGGATCGAATCCTGGAGAAGACATGGATGTTTTTAAATGTATAGTGCCTTCGCGGCATGGGGGTACTCTAAACAGCCGTCAAGCCGCAAGTCCTCTCGTGAGGTTGGTAGCTAGGGATGAGAGGTGAAAGGCCCCGGACACTCCCCCAGGGTGTTCTTCCTCAAAATTGGAGTGGAACCGAGCTAAATCGTACTGTCATCTGTATGATGCTCAAGGCTACGGCCAACGATATGCATACATCTAGCCCCTTGCTATTATGAAATTTGTGGGCCTCAATCTGACTGCGTCAGACAGGTGTCATAAGCAACAATAACACTTAAATAATGCAGTTTGAAAGAATTTTTTTAGTGGCCTGCATATTGGCAACTAAGTCTTTGCAAACACGACAAATCCCCAAATATGAGAGCCATTTGATGGTAGCACCATCAAGTGGTGGCTCTCGCTACCAACTTTTGACACTTGAATTAATTTTAATTCGCGCTCTCGTTGGATGTGGAATTTTGCCGTTATTTAATTCTGCAGAAAATACCAAAGCAAACTTGATACTCAATGGGTTTTTTAAAGGCCACGTAATCATATGACATGCCCGCCTATGATTTCTGCATCCAGAAAATTTATCGAAACCAGCCGGGATCGAACCTACAACTTTAGAATTACGAAGCGGGCACGCTAACTCTAAGCCCCCGAGTCGATAGTTTGGAAATACAGGTCCACGTTATACACCGGATTTTACGATACATTTGTGACGTCTCACGCGTCTTTTCTTTAACATGTCCTTTGGGTTCTTTGGGCCAGAATTAAGGGCAACTCTTTTCCAACCAAATCCAAGAAGTGAAGTGTGAATGAAAGATGCAAATGAACAAACTTTTAAATATCGGATCTTAGAGTAGCGGGATGGCAATGTAAGGTAATGTTTGACAATTGAAGTTAGTTTGTGGCAGTTGATGGTTATTACAGTTCGTGGTTCAAGTCTGAATCAGTTTTGCGTGAGGTGAATACAAGTTATTAGTGATCGAATATATGAAACAGCTAAGTTGCACACCAGTGCATACAAAGACAAGATTAAACATAGAACAAGATTGATCGTTGCTCCAAGCTGTAATAAGGCAGGATTGATTATTTAATATTATAATCAAAGATTAGGCGGTTCACTTATTGATAGTGGTCTGAATTAGATTAAGTCTTATTATAAATATATATATATATTGTGTGTTGCGTATTTTGTCATCGTAGATTCTCTCATATTAATTATTATAATTTAATTTGTTGAATGTTTAAGCTGAATATCTTAATAAAGTCATATTAAGATAATGTTTGATCCATTCGTTAATCCTACGCCTCTAGCTCACGCTGATACTTCGGGGGATGTTCTTCCAAGGAAAGGAACATCACACATTTTACTTTATTGTATTAATATAATTATTAATTATAAAATTTATTAATATATTGATTATTTACTACATTTAATTTTTATGAAAATTTGATAATTGTCATATAGATAAAAAGAAAGAAAATAACTTTCAATTTGATGTTATAAATTTATCATTTAATTTATAATTCTTTTTTAAGGAATTAGACGTATAATAGATGTGTGTGTGAAGGCTGAAAATCTGAAAAATAATCACTTGATAATTAACTTAATATTCCTTTACTTGCCTGTTTTGACTATTTTTAATTGCAATTACAAATTTACTCAATTTTTTTCTATACGTTTTATTAAAAAAAAATAAATCGTTAAAAATTGAAAATCATTACTGGAAAATACTTTTATGTTTATTTTGTATTATAAAGAAAGCAAAGTGAAACGAACAATTTTTCCAGAAATTTAGATTTAATGAAAGTTAGTTAATTTAAATGTGTATGATCTTTATATTTGATATAAAAAAGGAATATTGGAACAATATTCATATACACATTTCACTTTATATTATATAGTATTTTATATAATATATATATATATAATAAAATTATATATATATATATATATGTCTTAAAAAATTCAGAATAATTTGGAAATAATAAAGAATTTGAGATAATAACAGAATTACTTGTTATCATTTCAAACGAGTGAAATGAAAGAGAAGGAATCGTCTATTTCAGCAAGCCAATTTCTTCGAAAAATAGTGTACTAATGGTGTGGATCCCAAACGTTTGTTTTAACTTATAGTAACTACACTCAGAACAAAAATAAAACATCCCATTTGGCTCTTTTTTTACCAAAACTTCTTATTATCTTTGTCCCCTTTTGGATAGCTGAAATCGGATATCGTAAGGGTGAAAGAAGTATCCGTTGGGACCTCACTCTGGGATGGGGAGAAATTCGCAAGTGAAAGATGTGTAACATTAAATTTCATGCTTTAACGTATACTCGAACCCTTCAAGTTTAAACACAAATGAAAAATGTCGTTAAATATGTAGTGTACAAAATTAAAAAAATAAGATACGTTAACTGCAATACCAAACTCACACCCAATAATATTTCAGAAAATATATCAAATTTTTTGTAACAAAAAAATATTTTTCAAATTCGATCCAAATGCCGCCCTTAAAATTTGCCGCCCCGGGCGGGGGTCCGAATTGTCCAGAGCTAGAGCCACCCCTGGTGGAGGTGTTCTTCTGTGGGGGTGTATGTCAGCTTCAGGATTAGGTAATTTGATATTTATTGATGGCATTGTGAATCATGTGCTTTATTAAATATTTTAAGAAACAATTGGAATTTATCCTTCCAAAATTTGGGTATTGGAGACGACTTCATTTTTAACAAGATAACTACCCCAAGTGCATGTTCTCCATGTACGCCTGGGGTGTCTTTATAACTATCTCTCTCGCGCGCGCCAAATTCTGAAAACACCTCCTAATTCTTCTGATTCCAGCTCAGTAGAAGATATCTGGTGAGAATTTAAATTAAAAAAAAGCACGAAGCATAAAAAAAAGTGTGATGTAAAAACGATAATCAGAGAAGAATAGAGCAATATCGATGCAGAAATTACAAAAATGAAATCTGTAGCAATACTTTTAAAAGTTTCTATGAATGCTAAAAGATATTGTACTAAATTAAGAATGAAGTACAGTATTTAAAGGTATGCTGAAATTTTTTTAAGTTAAAGAAGACTTTCACAGCGTAATGTTTTGGTAGTTTTCAGATTATTAATTTTTCAAAATAATAGCTATACAATGTTTTAAAAATTGATTACGTTTTTTAACAAGAACATGTAGCAGATATACTATTCCGATATACTAATTTTTATTAAACGAAAACATTAAATTTTATAAAAAATTGCAAGTGTACGAACACTTTTGAGGGCCACTGTATATATTTACATGATTTTTCCTCTTACATATTGAGCCAAAGATGCTTAGTAAATACATTTAAATTCAGTTAATCTATAGATGGAAACTAAACTTTTACTTTAAATTTTAAAAGAAAAATATTTTAACAATCTCTTAAATTTTTTAGGTTACAATTTTTTCAACTTTTCGTGTTATATTCCAGATTTTTTTCACTCTTTTCCTAAATTTGTTCAGACGATAAAATTCTTTGTTGAAATCTTACGTTTTAAAACATTTTATGACTGAATTACAAATTGATTCATCAGCATTATTTTTACGAGAACTGAATATTATATAAGAACATATAGCATATAATTTTTGTTTCAACTTTAATATCTGTTTCTTCTTAAATTGAAACATATGAAAAGTTTTTTTTTTTTTTTTTTGTAGTTTTTTAATTCTGTCATTTATATATAAGTGCCCTTTTTCAAAAAACTTTTTTTGGAGACAGTAACAGTAAAAATAATTTATGTTTTATATTCAGATTATATTATTAAGTTGATTCTGAAAGTAAAAAGTCAGTGTGAGCAACTATTATTTTACAATTTTAAAAATTAAGAAGTTTTGAAGTTTTTCAAACTTTTATGAAATACTCAATTTTTAAAATTTTTTACTCATTTTAAGTGGTTTATGTTTCTTAGATCATTGTTAACAAAAGTTAGCACGGATTTGAAAATCTGTTGCCTTGTTGATTTTTAATAGTTATTTTTCTAGTTAAACCAGTAAAATTCAGATCTCAGACCTAACTCCATACTAACTTATATAGAACATAGGTTTGGGAGTACATACTAAAAAATTCAAGACAATTTTAAACAGAAAAAACGTCTTAGGGATTTGAAAGCACTTATGTATTCAAAATTTAAAGTCTGAGAAAAAGGCATTTAAAATTTGTAAAGGCGTAAAACAGAAACAAAATTCCCGAAAAGCTCTCATTTTTTAATATGTTATTTTTCATTGTATGTTCTACATTAAAACACTACTTTAATTAAATATGACTGAAAATATTTTTTTTTAATTTAAAATATATTTTTGCATAATACTGATACAACGACAGGTTATTCAGCTTAATCTTAAGCCAATATATTTATAAAAATTTTGAAACACAAAACATTTATGTATATAATAATAATGGTACTAACTAAAGCTAAAAATCGCCAGTTTTGTACATAAAATTCAGATTTTTTCAGTTTTAAATTGGAGCAATTTAGCAAGTTTGAGTTTTTGATGCGCAACTTAAAAATATTAAAATAATAATACTTCAATATGTTAAGTACATCATGAAAATATTCAGTTTTATATGCAATACTTGAGAATTGTCAGAATACTTGTATTCACCGAAATCTAATTATAGCATCAGCTGAGAACTGACTTTTCAGTAGTAGACATCATTTTCAGTAGTATTCCTTCTCTTCTGAATGTTTTTTGTCATAGAAACTTGAGAATGTTATGACAATGGCATTTTTTTCAATTAGTAATAAAGCTTCAAAACACTAGGCCCCGTATCAAAAATTCTTTGGGGGCCCTTTTTTGGAAAATAAATAAAAATTATTCATTGATAAAACATATATGAAGGTGTCAAAATAAATATACATAAACATAATGTACTAAAAAATTTCATTACTTAAGAATTAACTTAGTTTAAATAGGTGCTTTTCTCGATTTTTTTATAAATCCCTAAACGCATTTATAATAATATCTATAACAGTTGATTTATTTTTTGAAGTTTATCTGTTTCTCTTGACATTATTGTTAAATACGAAAACCAGTTTTGGCCTATGAAAGCTCTAAGATGATTTTTAATAATGTTTAGCTTAGAAAACTTTCAGTTGTTGAAGTTGTGACTGGAAGGGTATAAAATAGTAGGCATGCTACCATAACATCCTGGTGGCGAGGCTACTGAAATTAAGTACCAATAATTCTGCCTGGTTTTTCATAAAATGGATTTTCTCAATTTAGGATTTTAAACAGCTTTTTAAAGCACTTAATTGTTCATAGATACTGTGTGTTAATTACTTACCATATTCAATAGCTAGTTTTGAGGCCTTTTTTATTTCTTAGTTTGAAAAGGATAAGTGTTTATCCGGTAGTAAGATTTCGAACCTATTGCTGAAACTGAAATCTTTGTCGGGTTTGGGATATTAACACATCTAAGCAGCAAAAATACGCATTGACTTTGAAAAACGATTCTTGATCTGAAATGCTTTCGTCTTCTGACCTCGTCAAAAAAAGCGTTTTCTTCTTTTTCTTTTCTGGAAGCACAGCATTACATCCCATTCATTTGCAAGATCTCCAGACTTGTTTAGCAAACAGCTGAATGATTTCTTATTAGTTCCAGTCTACTCAGGAGATTACTCAATAGAATATCAGTCTATCGTAGGTCATTTTGTGAAGATCCCCTTGGATCTCACTTTGAGAATGAGAATAATTTTGAGTCCAAGAAGAACCAGTAGCCATTTTTATAAATAACTTTCTTTATTTGGTTATCTTTCCCAAATAGAATCAAAGACTTTTAATAACAAATAAATCAAAATAGCTTTATGAGGTTTAAAAGGGACTTTCCTTTATACTAACTTAAATATTTAATGATCCAATTAATTAATAATTAGAATATCGATCACGCAGAGATTACCGCAATAAGAGATCCCAGAATTATATTCAATAATGTTCCTACTGAACATTTAACTTTAATCTCACTCCTAATATAAAACTTTAATGAGATTTTAATTATAAATCAATATTTACCACACTGAATCTCAGCTCTTCCTGTGCCTAATTTATCCACCTAAAAATCTTCAATAATAAATCTCTAACTTCACTATTATAACTTCCTGCTTCAATCTCTCTCTCTTACTGCCTCTCACTTTACTATTCCGTTTAACTTAAATACTTTATCTAATCTGCATAATAAGGAATCCCTGTCCTCTTTTTGGAGTTGATTGGAAATAGGTAGGGAATTAAATTTCCCTATAAAAGACGTCTCAGAAGGTTAGTGATAAAGTTCCATATAGATTTGTCACAATTTTTTCCATGCTGTACTTTTATGGAAATAGGGTCTATGATTTCATATAACCAAGAAAAAAAATGGTCACAAGTATTTCATAAAATCATACCTCTCTAGTATAGTAATTATATCTTTATATTCGTCACGTTTAGTTGAAATTAAATTAAGTTTGCACAAAACGGTTTCATTATTACTGAGTAATTTTTTCGAATTACGAATAAGGTGTCATCTCATGGTGACCATCCATTTTGTACAAATCTAGCAAATAATTTTTAAAATATTGATCAAAAAACATGGATTAAAACTTAATTATGACATGATATGAATAATTGTTCAGTTTAGTATTTTTAAAATTATAAATGAAGAGCTTCCTAAATCTCGAAGCAGTTATAAAAATAAGAAGTTTCTGTGCTTTAAAAAAGTTAAAACTGTGTAATACATTTCCGAAGGCAGTTTATTTTCTCAAGACATCATTACATGATGAGAGCGTTTATTGAATTTCGACATAGCAGCATAACATAGATCTTTATATTGAAAATAGAGATTTCTTCCTATCTTACACAATATTTACAAATCCGTTATATACAAGAAGAGATGAATAATTTAAAATTATTATTTCAAATAAAATTAATTTATTGTTTTATGTATTGAGGCAAGATCTATGCGTTTCTTATTTTATTTTAATTATTTACTGAAACATGTATAAATTTACAATTCATGATAAACGTATGCAATTTTTAAACTACGTTCCGGTTTCATAATACATGACTTAAAAGAACGTGTAATGTATAACTCCTTTTTTACTATACAAATATATTACCTGAAGCCCAATGGCTGAGTGGTAGCGTATCGCGCTTCCACGGCACAAATCCGGGATTCAAACCCTCAGCTAGGCATGCTCGACTCAGCCTTTCATCCCTTCAGTGGGTCAATAGATGAATACCAAGCTTGCTTGGGAATTAAACACTACCTGGGATGGGCTAATTTCTGAGAATGTCATTTATGAATGAGTAAATAGTAACAAACCAAAATAATAGTCCAATTCCATATATAGAAAGAAAAATCGTTTTCTGTTTTGCCACTTAATATTGTGATTATGTCATATGTACATACATATATATATGAATCGTAATTATTTAATAAAACGTAACTAAAATAAAAAATTTCTTTGTTGACCTAAGCAGGAATTGACTTAAATTTTTTTTTATTATATTACTTGTTTCCGATTTATTTATAAAATTGTTTTTCTACTGTAAAACATCTAATAACTCATATGGAAAAAAAAGTTTTTTTTATTACTTGTTTCCGATTCGCTCATAAAATTATTTTTCTACTGTAATATATGTACTAACTAATATTAAAAAAATTCTTTTTACTCTTATAAGTTAAAATTATGTTAAACGTTATTTTATCCTTTGTTGTTGTTTCCTTCTCGAAGGGAACGAATGAAAGTTGCCAGAGCCTGAGACAGGTTGGACTTCAATATTACACCCAAATTTTGAGGAAGAACATCCTGGAGGTGGTCGGAGGCCTCCCACCCCTCATCCCCTTCCACCAACCTTACGAGAAGACTTGCAGCTCGACGGTTATTTATAGTATCCCCATGCCGAAAATGCACTATATATTTACAAACATCCATGTCTTCTCCGGGATTCGAATACAGGCCTTACGGCACAGCAGTCAGTGTCGTTAACCCCTATACCGGATGGGCGACATTTTATCCTTTAAAAATGTTAAATACCTTACAGCAGTGGTATTCAAACTTTTCTCCGAATCACGGAACCTTTAGAGCAGTGGTCTTCAAACTGTGTTCCACGGAACCCTGGGGTTCCACGAGTCGCAATAAAAATACTTATAATATGTATGCAAAATTATTATTTCGTTGAAGTTTGTATAATTAAAAGTATCTAAAGCTTATTATATTCATTAAAACTGAAAGATTTTATTTGTGTATAATAAACTTTATTTTTCAAAAAACTTTCACTTTTTTGTTATAATTTAATAAAAGAATATTAAAATATATTGTATATATATATGCTTCTTACTATATTGTGAATTTTCTATTGTTTACTATCTTGGGTTCCACGAGATAATTTTATACTCGTTAATTAACGCAGTATCTTGCATAACTAAATAATTTCCTAATGGAAAATGCATCATTTTGCAATTGGGGGGAAAAACACCTGTAAGGAAGGAAAGGAAAAAACTTATCAACAGGTTCGATGGTAAAATCTAAATTTAAGCAAGAACAGATTCTAAATTTTATGTTGCAAGTTCATGAAAAATACACAGTATTTCTCACATAGCTATAAACCTTTTAATGCCATTCAGAACATTGTGTTTAAGTGAAATATATTTCGCAACGTTAACAAAAACAAATCTAAATGCAGAATGGGAAACGAGACTGCAAATAAATTCGATAGACATAAACTATTTGTGTGAAAAAAAGGAAGCACATATTCTAGTTACAAATTGATATTATTAATGAGTAAATTATATGAAAATTTTTAATTTTTTAATAATAAATACAATACTACTTTTAATTGCTTTTACATAAAGTACCTATAACAAGTTGATGTACTTTAAATATTATTTTGAGATATATTCTTCTAAGTATATATGTGTGTGGAATAGGGTTACGCGAAAACTTCTTATATTTCTAAGGGTTTCGTGAGTTGAAAAAGTTTGAAGATCACTGCCTTAGAGCTATAAGGTGGTACCAGGAAATCCCACTGAAAAAAAAAACACGCAGCCATTTTTAACCCCCTGCGCCGTAGACACTTCAAACAGTTACGCCCCCGGATCTAAAAAATTATTGAGTAGTGTCCCCTGTAACCATATGTCTTCTTCAACAGGGAAACTAAACCTACCATCCAACAAAATTTGAATCGTGACCCTAAGACCTTGCCCTCTCCTTATAAGAGAAAATATTTTGATGCAAGAAAGTTTTCGCAACTGTACTTCTTAAGAGCAAATGTACTCCATTAAAAAGACATTACTGGTAACACATACGAAATTAGTTTTATTTTTTTCAATTACACTTTTTTTACACTTGCATAGAGCACTACAATCAAAAAGACATCAAGAAGAATTTCTTGACAATCTATCAGTTGTTTTACCTTCAATAATACATTTTATTTATTTTTTTTGCTTTTTCTTGTGGCTCATATCATGGAGAAGCTTGCCACCCAATTTCAGATTTGATAAACTAGTGTTTAAGATATTTCAAGTTTTATGAGCTGAAGTTTTAGTTTCATTTTAAAGCAACGTTTCTCAAACTGTGGGGCGCGATAAACCTAATAGGAGGGGGCGCGCATATTAAAAAGTCGAAAATAAAAGACTTAAAAAATTACGAATTTACAGAAAGGTGGCAACACAAAACACATTCTGATATAATAAAAAATAAAATACACAATGAATACACTTATAAATGTATTATAAAGTATAATATACTTATAAAAATGTATTAGTACTTTACAATGTATTTGATAACTAATCCCTCAATACTAAGAACAAGTTTAATAATTATTAGCGACTCCCAAGGGCTTGTCATATGCAATATTATACATACTTATCTTGATAACTAGTACAGTTTATGATTAAAATTATACATTGTAGTTGTAGCCTCAAAATACATTATTATTGCATTCAATACATTGTTATTGTATGCAATAATAATGAAGGGTGCGAGGAAAATTATGATTGAAAATTGGGTCGCAAATATTGAAAGTTTGAGAAACACTGTTTTAAAGCCTTTTCCCCTTTTAAATTGTATTAATTAAAAATATTTTTAAGCACAATCAACTCTTTCAGTGTGAAATGATTATTAATTTCAATTTTTATTACAAAAATCCATTTCTGCTTGATTATGTTTTGATTTTTTAGAGTTCTCATAATTATTCAATTAAGATTGATTTCAAAGCCACTTTTTTCTTAAAAAATTAATTTATATAACTTATAGAAATGTTTAGAAATGTCATTATTTTTTTTTTTTTGAAAAAATGCTACGGTCACAAAACTTTCTCAGGTTGCTATAAGAAACAATATTTGGAAGAGATGGAATACTTCTCTGAAAACAATCTGGCGTTGCTAGTCATGAGTTAGCCCAGTATCAAAATTTCTCTTGGGCTCTTTTTTTTAAGCTTCTTTATAATTTAGGATGTTTTGCTTACACATTTTGGGGCCCCTGAAGCTTGGAGGCCCCATATCATTGATACGGCGGTAGCTACGCCCTTGCTTCAAAGTTATATGAACTATCTTTTAAAATATAAATCGGCCTTGAAATCAATTTTAATTAAATAACTATGAGAATTTAAAACACAATTAAGCAGAAATGTGATTTTAGTAATGAAAATTGTAATTAATAACCACATCTCATACCGATACATACTGATTGTACTCAAAAATATTTTTAATTAATACAATTAAAGAGTGGAAAAATGCTTTAAAATGATAACGAAACCAAAATCTGAGCTCGAAAAACTTCACATATCTTAAAAAACTAATTTGTTATCTCGTATATGAAATTTTGTAGCAGGCTGCATAATGATAAAGAGAAGAAAATGTAAAATAATAATAATAATAATAATAAATAAAAAAATAAAAAATCGCTATTTTTGTAATTTGTAGCTTAAAAAATAGCAAATCCAAATGGGTATATAAAATTTGTATAAAATTGAACAATTTATGAAAAAAGAACCTTCATACGAAAGTGTGATTGTTTCCTATTAAGGTACCCCGATTACGTTCGAAACCGGTATTTAACATAAGAGCAAAAATGTGTGTGAATATTTTTTAAAAATATTTAGCGTTGCCTGAATTTGAAGATACATACAAAATTCTTTTAAAAATATTATTATAATAAAAAATTATTTAAATGCAATTTTTTGGCGAAAAATTAAAAAGAAAGGCATATTTTCAAAACATCTTTTATATAGATTACTTCTATAATAACATTTTTCCAATGTATAGCTAATACTTTCGTGAAGGGAGTCTGAGGCAGAATTTGGAATATTTAACTTAGAAGTGGATTTATTCACAGATTTTAATATATCAGAGTTGTGAGAAATTTTAATTAAAAAATACGGGTTATTTTAACTGATAGTAACCCTGAAAAAAGGGGTTTTTTTTTCCAAAATCCCTGTTCAGGCTCTGTAAAGAAGTAGGCTATATATAAGCGAAATTTTATTATTATGTAAGCATTCTACGTAAAAAGATAATGCTTTGAAAATATGTCATTTTTTCCTAGTTTTTGCTGAAAAATTGTATTTAAATAAATTTTTTACTGTAATATAATATTCTTAAAACAGTTTTATATGTATATTCTAATTCATTGGTTCCAAACCTTTTTTGAACTGGGGCCCCCTTTTCTAGTAAATATTTCGATACACTCTAGAGAAATAAGAGAGCACATGATAGATGATGAAAATAAGAATTAAATTTTAAAAAATATTCTATTATTAACAGAATATATTCTTTTAATTTTATTTTTTTCTAAGGCTCTCAATTTTTTACTTGCGAATCTGAAATAGTTATTACCACAAATGTATTTAAATGTGTAAATATGTATTTTATTTTTAAATAGGATATTGTTGGAATTGAAACAGTATTCAATTTTTCCTTTATTTAAAAAAGTGGAATTGAAGTTTTAGCTTATATATATATATATATATATATATATATATATATATATATATATATATATATATATATATATATATATATATACCTGTTATAAAGGCGCTTTTAAAAGAAGGTTTTGATGATATGAAGTAATTCACAATAGCTTTTTCAGAATAAAAAAAATTGACAGTTTCAGCCTTTAATGAATAACACGTTAATTCGTGGTTAACGTATTTAAAATTATATTCATATACGTAATGAAATGCGGTGGACGAAACATTTTCCCAACTGCTCACAGACAAAGATAGCTCGTACACATTACAGAAATTAAAATTTATTTCATCATTCAATTTAATATAGGTCTGGATGTAATGTGATTTTTAATTTTTCACCCACTTTCCGAATTACCGAAACAGGTGAGTTTTCGTACATGTAATAGAAATGATTTTAATACATTCAATCAACATAAGCTAACCAGTACCAAAGTTTACTTTTGTTAGTACATATAATCAGCGTGTTTTTTTTTTTAAGTTTTTTTTCGACTACATGTGGTTAATCTGCCGAAGTTCTTCCGTGCCGTCTCAACACCCTCTAATTTTCTCTGGGTCTCTTATTGCCCTCGCGAAAGCCTCAAATGACCACGTTGAGAACCTATGATCTATACGCTTTTGAAAAAACACGGTTCCGAACGTAATTGGATACCTTAAAAACATAATTTAGATACAGGATTTTTCCGAGATCCTACATACTTTTCGGGTACTATTATTGTCTCCTGTTCAGAAAGTCCTGTTTTGCTGTTTAAAAAATGTGCGTTTTTTGACAATCCTAAGAGAATAATTTTGGTTTTTTTTTAAGGTTCAATCCAACTTTTTTTGTCCATGCCATTTTTGTAAAAAGTGTTTTTTTTTTCAGGTATAGAAGTTTAAGTTGGCATTACTTTCCAAGATGGCGACCGATTTAACAGCTGTCAAGTGATTTATTCTCAGTTTGGTTTGGCAATTCATCAAAACGATCATCAAGCAAGGCGTAGATTCGTCGAATGGGCCCAAAATGAGATTGCCGTTGTTCCCGATTTTCATAAGGGAATTTTGTTTAGCGATGAAGCGCACTTCTGGTTGAATGGCTACGTCAACAAACAAAACTGCCGCATTCGGAGTGAAGCTAATCCACAAGTGTATATCGAAACACCGTTACATCCAGAAAAACTGACTGTTTGGTGCGCTTTATGGGCTGGTGGAATCCTTCTTCAAAAACGATGAAGGCCACAACGTTACAGTCAATGATGATCGGTATAGAGCCATGATTACTAACTTTTTCATTCCTGAATTGAACAATCATGATGTCCAGGAGCTGTGTTTCCAACAAGACGGCGCAACATGTCACACAGCTCGTGCCACAATCGATTTATTGAAAGACACGTTTGGTGACCGCCTAATTTCACGTTTTGGACCTGTGAATTGGCCTCCAAGATCTTGTGATTTAACACCGCTAGACTATTTTCTGTGGGGCTATGTAAAGTCATTGGTCTATGCGGATAAGGCACAAACGCTTGACCATTTGGAAGACAACATTCGCCGTGTTATTGCCGATATACGGGCACAAATGTTGGAAAAAGTCATCGAAAATTGGACGTCCAGATTGGACTACATCCGAGCCAGCCGTGGCAGTTCTATGCCAGAAATCATATTTAAAATGTAATGCCACAAGATTATCTTTGGAATAAAAAAAAATTCATGTCAATCGAATAATACATCGTTGTTTTATTGCAATTTAAAGTTCTATACCTCTAAAAAAACACCCTTTATAACTTACTTTTCAATTTCTTAGCTTAGGAAATGTGTTAAAGTATTAAAACCAAGTCTTTTCATTTAACAGATCGGATTGTATCAGGGGCAAAATAGGAAACTAGTCATTCTTTGTCGTCAGAATATTAAAATTTTATTTGCGCGACCTTTAGCTTTTAGGAATTTCGATCCTCCCATTCGATGGTCCTTTATAAAAATGTTAGATATGAAAATGTTTTTAAAAAATGGTGAAGTCCTTTACCTTCTCGCATTTATTAAGCTTTTTATACTTGTAAACCTTAAGGATAACAGTATGATGCAGTTGGGCGGTGATATGCAAATCCAACCCCGAGTTTCAGTACTGGTTTAACCTAAAACTTAATGTGTGGAATAAGGGGATTGTTGCAGGCTTAGTGGAGTTAGATCTTATTTGGTGGGGAAATTAGAACACAAGGAAATATCATTCCGCGAGTAATGTATGTCTACGTCAGGGGTACTCCACCTTTTTATGTGCTGGTCATATATATTTAAGTTAGCTTTTTCACGCGGGCCTCATACATATGATGGCCATTTCACGCGCGCCGAAGCATGAGGATTAATGGAGGGAGGGAAAAAATGCTTTAAGACCAAGATAACATAAAAAATTTCAAACATAGAAAATTGATCAAAATATTAAAACTCCTATTTTGCTTTTTAAAATTATTTTTAATATTTTTTATTTTTGTCACTGATTTTTTCTATAAATTGGAAGCATTTAAGCTCCTTCACAATTTCTGCATCAGTAAACGGTTTCATATGATTACCAATAATGTAATAAAATTTCATAGGGTCTTTTGTTACTATTGTGACATTACCACTGACAAAACCCTTTTTTGCTCTTGTAAAGATTATTCAAGACAGCCTATTTATCCCATCTTGAAAGAGATCCTCGAGGCAAAGTGTAATTGAACGATTCTTGCATATTATTATTTTTTTAAATACAACACTTTCGTGACAAAGCAAACAATTACCGATCCTTGCTTGTTTTTCACTACGGAATAGTCGACTTCCTAATCTTCCTGAAACAACTTATTTTCTTCGAATATTTTTCGCTAAACTCTAGATACGAAAGATAGTTAAAAATTAGTTTCGCTCATAAAATGGTCGCTACTCCACTGTTTTCTATTATCACTAATCAGAAAAAAATATATCAATTCGAACCCATACGACATGGACAGCAAAAATCAAAATTGATATATTTGATTTCTTGACAAAGAATTTCCCACAACATTTTTATAAATAAATGAATTTTTCAGAACAATAAGCCATGACTAAGCCACTTAAAAAGGCCCAGTGGGCCACAGGCTGAGTATTGCTGGTCTACATCTTTTGAACGTATTTTGAATTACGACATATTAATACTCTATTTGAATTACGACATATTAATACTCTATTTGAATTACGACATATTAATACTCTATTTGAATTACGACATATTAATACTCTATTTGAATTACGACATATTAATACTCTATTTGAATTACGACATATTAATACTCTATTTGAATTACGACATATTAATACTCTATTTGAATTATGTCATTAATAGTCTACATGTAGTTCTAGAGTATAAATTTCCAAATGGATTCCTTCGCATCCCTAGGATTTTTCTGAATGCTGTAGGGTTCTGAGGAAAATTAAATTTAATTTGGGGGTGCTTGGACAACGTTAGAGATCCACGATAGGCTTGATAAAATGAAATCTATTGTAACCTATTTCCATTATTACGAAAGTTAAATTAGTAATGATTTTTCTATGTTTAAAAATTCATAGTAAAACTAAAAATTTTAAAATAAATTTTTTTGATATATAAGTTTATAAAGTACGTCGCATGGATCGACACAGGCCAATCGTGGGTGCTGCCTGTCATCCACTAGGCGTGGAATCTCACCGTTACATGCAATAATTTGTATTTTACTGCGACATTTTAAACATCTAATCGACAGTTTTGTTTTATGCATGTGCATTGCACGAAGGTAACGAACTCATTGGGGTGAGTGAGTGAATGTTAACGTCGCACACTCTTCAGCTACACTAGTGCTTTTGGCGACGGACCTCGTAATTTTGAACCTATGTCAAGTGACAAGGACGACACCTGAGATGGCACCTCCACACTCTTAAACACCACATCACACCAACGGGAGGACGTTTGAGGTCTCAACAGATTTGACGCGCAAAGCTCATCTCATTGGGGGGAGTGTATATCTATATTTCAATGCACATGAAAGTTATGATTTGAATAAATACTGCTTCCGATATCTCACAATGTTCTATTTATATTTTATTTTTACGTCAATATTTACCAATCAGGATATTAAAAACTTATAATTTTTCTGTTATGTATTAAAACAGAGTTATTGTATCAAAACTTTTGCCCAAATTTTTCATTTACAAATAATGTATGGGCAGGGAAGTCTTAAGAATTGTTGAGGCCCTGGCCCCTACGTAAAAATAGGCCCTGGGACCCAACACAAATGTAGGCCCCGCCTATGACCCTTAAAAGTAGATAGTGTATAGCATAACTTATCAAATACTCGTACACACAAACAGTAACCAGAAACATACAAAGGTGAATGACTTACAATCGCACAAATCGGCTCAACCAACTGCGGCTCTTTGACTTAATGAGAAGGCCGCGGTAGCCGAGTGGCTATAAATTAGGTATCGGATCGTGGCTTGCCTTGTCACGAGTTGGAGACACCGACGAGATCAAATGAAGCCGTTGGTTGAGTTCGAATAACAGCCAGAGATGGAGATGGTGCATATGTTTATATTACAAGAAAATAAATATTTACAGTTAAAGTTTACACTAAAAGGTAGTAATGCGGTTAAATGAAAATTACACCTTTGAAGGTGCTGCTGATTGATGTGGACAAGACCTTGAGTCTGTCCGTTGCGTTTCCAGTTTACAGAATGTCCCGGTACGGGGTTCAAAAATTTCCGTTGGGGTAGGAAAGCGGGAAAATATGACGCACTCAGTTACAGTTAAGTGAGGAGTGTAGTAAACAACATCGGTGTGTTTATGTTGCAGTCCTCTTCTTTGTGACGTGTGCTTCACGCTTACTTCTATGTAAGCCCCTGTGTGATACTTTTTCTGCACGGGGTCATAAATGTTCTCAATAATAAAAAATACAAATTTTAAAAATACACAGCAAAACTTATATTCAAAAATAACAGTTATAACAAAATAGAAAGAGGCTTATTAGGTTCACAGAATTAATTTTCGTGATCACTCTCACTAGAAAATACACGTATAATCTATTTTTTCCCCTCAAAGTTGGTTGAAACTTTTCTTCACTAGTTATTTTTCCATAATTACAAAAGTTATCTGACGTAGTAGCAATTACCTGTCTGTTTCAATATTGCAATTTTTTCGGAATTTCTCTATACGGAGTTAAAGAACTTTGAAAGGAGTTTCTTTTAAATTCCATTTTAAAGGGGATGGGAGCTCCCCTTATTCAAGGAAAATGATATTCAATTTTTTAAAAATCGTGTTGTATCAAAAAAAAACATGTTAGATTAAATTTTAGTTTTATGTCGTGTAATACACACACACACATCGAATCCGTGTTATAATAATCGCAAATTTTGTACCGTGTCATGTCGAAATCGTGTTTTACAAGTACCGTGTTATACGAGGAACACGTCTGTATTTAAAGATTAAAAAACAAAGAAGGTTTGTGAAAAGATTTACTTTTGTATTTTTCTTCCACTTTCAGGAAATATTTTTTTTTATATTTACTTAAAGATTCGTTTGTTGGTTTTTATAAAATATTTTCGAAAACAGACAGAAGAAAATGGACTTTTTTCCCAGAGATATGTTTTTTTTCCAATCTTTCGAATGTACGTTGTTGCCTTCAAATCATAAACTTGAAGCGGAAAGAAAAAAAAATTCCGATATTGATTGGCGACCTATTGTCAATTTACAATACCGATAAAACACGTTTAAAAATAATTAAAAAGATAAGATTAAAACTTGAAAATAATGTTTATAGTATGTTTGGGGGCATTTTATCACACTATATGTAAAATGTTTAATTCACTCATTTTATCATTCTTTTTTTATAATACATTTTAGAGAGAGGACCTCTATATTAATCTATCAGATAAAAATCTATGACGTTTATAGCAAATAAAAATTATCTTAATAGCCTTATGCATTTTTTAATTTCATATAAAGAGCAATAAAAGAGAAAGTATAAATAAACCAAATGGTAAAATATCAGTTGCGTCACATCCAATAAAGATATCATTTAATTCACTTATTTTTCTCCCAGTATCTGCCAAAGATAACAGAAATCATGAATTGATACACAGATCTAAATTCTTTACTTTGAAAACAACTTGTTATTCTTAGATTCTTTCCATTTTGAAATTAAATGTGTCGATAGATGGGTTAAAAAATAAACAAGTAGACGAATAAAATTTTTTAAAATACACAAAACAGCCAATGTTTTTCCTAATGTAAAAATTTGATTTTTCTTTAGAGATAAATTTTGTTGAAATGGCTTCTAATAAGTTTTTGCAGCTATTTAAAGATTGCATTTATTTTATTAAAGTAAATGATTTAAAGACAATCGTAACCGCGATTTAAGACAAATATTCAAACGTATTCTTATATACTTTCCATACTGCACGTACAAGAAGTCATTTTTGTACGTGTAGTATATGTCTACAGTTGCTTGGAAAATATATTTGCTTTCATGATGCAGTTTTCGTAGAGTAAATCTAACATCTACGAAGGCATCAACTTTTCATAGAAGTCCGTTATTTTACATTTAAATCATCCATGAAGAATAAAAAAAAATGTAAAACCACATATTTTCTATTATATTTCCATTAGACTTTCACGCAAGAGCAATTCGTTGCAATTACAAGAACCCGTTGTAATTGAAACGGATACCAGAGAAAAATATATATATAAATCAAAATTATTTTAAAAATGTGGTTAAGTAACACAAAATATAAGAAACTGAAAAAATAAATCTTCCCTTTTAGCGTAATGTAAAAAAAGTTAAACCTTTTTAAACGAAATATTAACGTATGTCTGATCTACACGGGAAAAGTGAGAGAGTGAATGTTGGATTTTATGGCGCAAGAGTCAATTTGAGCTAAGCCTAGACGGATAAAAAAAGAAAAGATGAACTGAATGACAAGGTGGGTGAAAAATAGAGAAGGATCACTAGGGGACCTTCGGTTTGGGAAGCTCGTGTTTACCAAATACAGTAAATCCCTCGGGAAAAGGAAAAGATCACTAGGGCAAATAGGGATCGTGATAACCTTACTCATCTAAGAAAGATTAGCCCCCTGATGGAGAGGGATGGGACACTCCCGGACTACACAGGGGAATCTTAAAATTAGGGTCCAGCGAAGCCAAATCGTGTTGTCACATGTACAGTGCTCAAAATTTGGGGCAACACAATAACAACATGTAGCACGATGACAAGGGGAAACGGGACATCAATCAACATGTAATGAGTGGCATACTGGACCTGGGATGAAGGGGAATGGGGATGACCTAACCGAACAATATTTGCCCGTGAATAAAACGAGTAGGTCCAAAGGAAAAGCGTGTCAATCTGACATCAGTTCCTCGGATTGGGATCCCAGTCTATACTTCCCTGATATGTAGCAGTTTGCTATTTAACTGAAAATATATATAGTTTCTCTCTGCAATTCCGTTTCGATGTGATTCAGGACGAAAAATTTATCAGAGAGAGGGACTGATAGTCTAACGAGACATAGATTTTGCATCAGTTTTTATTTTAAAATACAGCGCAGTTAAAAACAAGGCAAGAAGCCTCTCCCCTTCGTAATTTTTTTTAAGAATTCAAAAAGATATTCAACGTAGTGAGGCACTTTAACATGTGACTTCTGCACAGCGTTGTTGAAGCATTTGTTCCGTCAGTATCACAACATACTAAAACCCGAATAGAAGAAATCAGCATCAAGGTCGTGTAGATACGTAATGATTCAAGGTAAGAGTGTTCAAATAACTCCCTTCAAAACGCATCTTTTTCTGTCTTTATCGAATTATGTACCCAAAATTCGCACTTGTTTTCGAGACATTACCCTCGCTCTGTGCGCTTCCACCAGATGCCGAAGCTTTCTGTAGAACTGAAAACTATCACACTTTGATGTAGCTTTTGTATAACCCACTGCCAAACCTGATGCCGTATTATGTAAAAAAATTACCATCAAGTTTCTAACGAAACTGTGTTCCGAAAATAATGGCCTTCTTGTTTTTATCAGAAATGGTAGGTAATAGAAATAAATTATAGAACCACTTTTTAATTCAAACGCTTTTTTTTAAACACAAATACAAAAACAAAATGTCGGTAACCCCTAAGCAACGAAAACCCTCTAAAGTTTATAGTTCCCTATCTACATCCAATATGATCTCAATAAATGCGTTGCATTAATCAATTTTCCTAACATATATATATAGCAACTGTTTTCAAACATATATCCAGTCAATTAGAAATATATTTGCTTTTTATAATTTTTTTTTTCTTATTATATGCTCATAGACCAGTAGGAGTTACAACATTCTATCATTTATTGCCAAGCTTGGCGATATTTTTGGTGAGGTAAGAAGTGTGGCTATGAGGCTCACACTTCTTACTTCGAACGACGATCAAGTTTCCGTCATCCCCTCGGTATAAAAGATTTTGGCGTGTTAGAACACAACTCGCACCACCTATCGTTCGTCCGAATACTGTGAACATTTAAATTACCTAGATTGGAAATTTATGCATCTGTCAGAGCTCTTATCTCCTTAGACACCTTCGTATGTAACTCATTAGATTAGGCAGAATATAATTTTCAGTCTGCTACAGTCACAAGTTTGTTAAAAAAAATACAGATAGAAATTTATCATGTGAAGTCTAGGGAGGTGCTACGCGCAGAGCACAACTTTTTCCAAGCAAAAAGTTTCATTGCATACAAATTTAAAGTGAATTGTCCTTTTAGATGCAACTTTCAAAATTAACCGGTCCATTACCAATAGATACAAACAAATCACCGGTACAAATCTAGTGTAATGTTGATTAAATCAAACCAACCACATTTTTAACTAAGTTACATTAATTCTACAAGAAGAAAAAGTATTTTTTGTACAGTTGATTTTGGACACAGCAGTAAAATTAGCTCCCATTATTTCGCACTACTTGACAAGTCACGAGCATACGATTTAACTTGATCTGAAACTCGCAATAAGAATCATTGAGCAACACAACACTGAAAAGTTAGCATCAAGTATTAAAGTATTTCTGAATAAATAACAAATTGGTGTATTTTGTGCTATTTTATGAGTAAAAAGATTATATTAACCATCTCAATTATTTTTTCAAAATTAAAAGTGAATTAAATAAAAGTTATATTGCTCTTATAGCGTAAAATTTTGAAAAGATCTTGGTGGCGTCTTATGAAATGTTTCCTATGAACATTTAAATGTAAATATGATCCAATTTTAAAATGTACATTGCAAACATTTATTAAAAAAATGAACTATTTAAACAAAATATGGTTGCTGCTATTGTGTTTTAGAAGTTTCATGCAGATATAATTAAAGGGTAAAAAAAAATAAAAAAGAGTCCAACCTCTGTTCAACGAAATCGCTAAATCACGAAAAAAATTCGTTATGTGTATAATTCGTTAAATAGAGATTTATATTTCAATATTCTTCCAGGAAAAAGTTCGGAAAAAAGAGAAATAGAGATGCGACTGTACTTTTTTCGGTTTAATTTATAGCTCATTTAATGGCAAAAGTTTACTTCTAATGAAGTTGAATGGTTAAAGAAAAACGTTCATTTAACGGTCAGTGAATTTACTGTAATAAACTTCAAACACGAAATTGGATTAGACGTTTTTTTTTTTCTCTCAGCATAGATCATTCTATATGTTTCGTGCCGTAAATTCACATTCCAAACATGATTACTACATAAATGATCGAATGCCGAAGAAAGTAGTACTATTTATATAAAGTTAGAGTATCTTTTTAATTTATGTTTCAAACCATATATACCTGTAGTAAGTTTTATCTCCATTACTCTTAGCCCTTTAAGAGCGGTCGATTTTTGTGCCCAACATGTTCCAAAATAGGTACATTTTTTATTGCATATAACTAAACATAATACTTAACAGAATGCGAAAATTGTAGAATTTTATTTTAATTTTGAATTTTAAAGTTTTCACTATATTCTTTTAAATTTTATAATTAAGGAACAAGAAAATCCCCCCCAATGTTTGATTTTTATAAATACACTCTGCATGCTATGAAGAGAATGTTTCATATATCTTAAAAGAATTTCTCTCGCGCTTACAAAAAAAATTTCATGCTGTATCTCTTTTCCAAACAGTTGAGGATTTTGTGTGTGTAATATACAATTTGAAGCTTGGTAAATGTTAAGACTTACATTGCAATGGGGGCAGAGATAATATCGGTTTTTTTCTATTATCTTTCCATTTTCCTTTCTTCCCAAGCAACCAGTTACACATTGCCTTGCTAATCCCCCCTTTCATCTAAACTATTCCCTTATTTTTTCACAAACCTAAATTCTGCCTTTAATTAAAATTTCCGCCTTCATCACGAAGAAAATCTCGGATGAGAAGTACTTCAGTATCATGAATAAACTGCATCTCTTGAAAACACTAGCACTAATAATCTCACTATTAGAATTAAAAATATGTGTGTAAGGATCTTGGATCCACGCCTAGAGATGTGGGAGAAAGGGAAGGAAGAGATTAGCCATGTTTAAAATCAGTTAATTTATTTGTGACACAATCATCAACACAAGCTCAATCAATCAAAACTAAGAGATGCACACAATTGAAGCAATAAGTAGACAATTAACGAGGTGCGCGAAGTATGAGAAGACTTTAATTACCAACACACTTCTCTGGTTCGAGTACACTGCCTTCCTAGCTAACTAATCTCTATTCAATCTCCAGTGACAAATAGTGACCTTAATTATTACAATTATCAAATAGCAAATATCTGCCTTACTCTATAAATTTGATTAATAATAGTTTCGCTAGTAATCTATCCTATGTCTCTCTTCCTCTAACTTGAAAGCCTAGATTTCAGATAGTAGACCTAATTTACATGTTCACGTTCTCTTCTTCAGAGGGTACGTTTTAATAAAATAGTTTTTAAGGACGAAAGATTACCCAAGAGAATTTGTTAATGAGAAGGATGCGGATAGAACCGTCACATGTGCAAATCAAAGATAGAAAGAAGAATATATTAGTGCCCGTACTGAGTACTAGCAAACCAGTCAATGTGTTAAAAAAGAAAAAGTGTTACCGGTAAGATGATACATGAAAGATGGAGAATTTTATTGGTGCTTATATGCGAAACTTTTCTGAACAGTTTAGAAATTAGATGTATTCTAATAAACACATATGCACACGTTACGTAAATATTAACCCTCTCGCTGCTCATCTCGCGATTTCCACGGGTAAAATACACGTAGAAGTAGCACTAAGCAGCGAGGGAGTTAATCTCTGTTTTTTTTGGAGAAAAGTAAGTGACTCATCACGAAATCTCCGCAACTACCAGACTTGAAATTTAACAGGTATATTTATTTTGTTGAGTAGCGATTCGCTAAGAACGAGTTTTGTGGAAATCAACTACCAGGAGAGGGATTACAGGAGCGTTATAGACAAATATTCCCGTTTTTGAGCTATTACACCTAGAGACTCAAAATTTGGCGAGAATGTTTCTTTTGTCGAATAAAAATCCACTGAGAGAGAGAGAGAGAGAGAGTTTTGCGGTAATCGGCTCTCAGGGCTTGCAGGGACTAAGGTGAGTTATAGATATAAAAATTTCCATTTTTGAACTATTAGACCTACAGACTTGAAATTTGGAAAGTATCTTGATTTTTTGTTGAGTAAAAATGCACTAAAATTATGTTTGGGGGAAATCGACTCCCAAGGGATCGTTAGAGATAAAAATTTTCCTTCTTAAAATACTAGACTTAGAGACTAGATATTTAACAAGCATGTTTCTTTTGGGCAGTAGAGATCATCTAAGAACGAGTGCTGCTGAAATCGACTATCAACGGGGGGGGGGATTGCGGAGGTATTATTTTTGAGAAAATTCCGTGTTTGAACTGTTTGGCTTACAGATCCGAAATTTGGTAAGCATCTTTATTTTGTTGAGATTTAAAGAAAAGAGCGTTTGCAGAAATCATTTCCAAAGGGGAGCTAAGGACACATTATAGATAAAAATAAAGTTTTTGAACTATTAGATCGACAGACGAGAAATGTGGAAAACGTGTTTCTTCAGTTGAGTAAGGATCGAATAGAAGCAGGTTTTGCAAAATCGATTTCCGAAGGGCGTAAAATATAGATATAGTTTCGCTTTAAAAATTCGAGTGCCATAAGAATGTTTTTCTAAAATCAAAAGTTTAATGCTAGGACTTATTTTATATTCATACATCATAAAACACCCAGCAAAAGGAGTGAGTAACGGCTAGTGTATATATATTAAACAGTTCTTCACAATTAATATACATATTTTTAACCGCAAACAACAATACATACCAACCTTTTTGACTTAAAAGATCCTTTATCAAAGAAAGTGTAAATGCAATATATAATATATATGTTATATGTATAATGCATTTTGTTTCCCATACCTAGAAATACAAAAGGTCGTTCACACTTTAAGGAAACGATTTTGTAATTCATTTTCTCGTATGCATTTTGAAATAAAACTTAGACAACTTCAAAATAATCATCTGTTAAGGTTTTCTTTTCATTGGAATATAAAATAAAAGATTTATTTTAAAAAATAACTCCTGAAAATGATATATGGCTTGAAGATTACATAATTTTGTTTTCCGAGGAGAAATATTCATATCAACAAATTAAAAAGCGATGTAAAAATCTAGGTTATTGCATTTCAGTCAAAAATATTTATAATATATTGGATTTAAAAGGGAAAAGGGTAGCAGAAAGTAAAAATGAAAACACGGCCGCAAAACCTCATCCTAAGACAAACGCAAGCAACTATCAAGAAAGTGAAGAGTCTTTGATCCTAAAAGAAAATCTACCGACTCAAAGATTCATTGCATCGAAACTTGAAGCGTTTTTCGGAACTGTAATTAAAATCATTCATAAGGATTTAACGTTAAAACAGATGCTTCAAATCTAAAGTTCGTCTCTTTTTTTAAAACAGATTGCTGAAAGAAAAGCCCATTATAGAAACTTAAGTAAAAAACACCTAGCTGCTAAAAAATGGAAATTTGTGGTAATCGATGAGGAATGGGCATATTTAACTGACTGTAGTAAAAAAAGATCAATTTTCCATTGCTCAACTGACGGGAATGACTGTGCGAAATGGTTTCGTCAGTATACAGTTAAGTTACTAAAGGGATAAATGATAGTTGCAGGATTTTCTAACTACGGCAAATTTAAATAAAAAAAAAGTCTGAAGTAAAGCCAAAATTAATTTACTCTACTATCAACAGAATATTTTAGAACCAAATTTTGAAGAAATTCCAACTTTATAAGGAAAGGACATTCATAAAGTTGAGCTTTATATGAACAAATCCCTTGTTACACGTCTAAGTCAGTTGACGCTTATTTAGTAAATAAACAGAAAGAAAAATAAAGTGTATCCCATTTGATGAAATACGTGTAAAATTACCCTACGTTTCGGCAGTTGGTTTATTAAAACCGGTCTTAGGAGAAATACATCCAAGAACTCTGAACGGATTTTGGAAACCGGTTCAAGAGGAATGGAGCAAAATTTGGATGGCAGTACTAAGAAAAAGTTTACTTTCATAAAAGCTATTAAAATATACACAAATGAATTAAAAAAAAATTTAATGGCTAGCTACTAACTGTACTAGATCAATCTGTATATATTTGTTTAACAATTCAAAGCTCTTAAACATGTTTTTATGCTAAGAAATTGCTTAAGAATTAAAAGCATTTAAAAAGTACTAGAAAAGGGCAAAAATAGATTTAGATGAGTATTACAAATTAATAAAGTAGGGATAAATTGTTCAAGTAATCAATCTTAAAAACTGGAAAGGGGGAAAAAAAAAAAAGGCATTTACCGTACCTGAGTTTGAAAAAAAATTAGTTAAAAATTAATACACCTACCTTTTATTCACTGAAATTTATCGAAAATACCCATGAAGTTTAGAAACATTATCTTGGGCAATAACTAAAGTTCAGCAGACGAGTTTTAAGCAATGCATAACATTAAAACACCAGGTGTTTTACACTTAATGTCTAATTCATGCAATGTAACGTCATCGAAAATCGCTTCAGTTTGCATTTGAGATCAGAATACTTAAATCGAGGCAAACATTGCGCGAGTTTTTTTTTTTAAAAACTACTTGCAATGATTTTTTGAAAATATTGCAACAATATAAGTCAACATCATGAGTTTCATTACTTTAACTATGATAGAAGCAGTTCCAGAAAATGTACAGTTCTGTAAGTAATATTTCCAAGTAAACTATCTATATTTAAGTATTATAAAAATGGATATATATATATATATATATATATATATATATATATATATATATATATATATATATATATAGTATTAAGCAAAATAATAACATGAAAATGCGATGCATTTTTTCAAAAAATCGTATTGTTGGATTACGATACGCTAATTTCCAAGTAGTACTATAAAATACATCATTAATTATCTCTTGCAAGTGTATAATACTATATAAAAAATTTCATAAGTAAACCTATAGATTCAATAGAAGAGAAGTTTTAATGTAATCTTATATAAATACAATACACATACAAAACAAACAATAAATAAAAAATTTTAAAAAAGTAAAGTATTGAGAAAATTTCAAACCAATTTTTCTTTACACCTGATTTTTGAAATGTTTAATTCTAACATTGATAAAATGAATTCTTACAGTAATTATTTAACTTAAAACAAATAAAAGATTACTTTTATTATAGAACATCCAATTCATCTTTTTTTCAAGAGCGATATTACAGTGACATGATCTTCACCCCCTTCTACCCTTTTAGAGTGAGTGAGTGAATATTAACGTCGCACTGTTCAGCTACACGAGGGCTTTTGGTGACGCACCAAGTAATTTTGAACCATGGTCAAGTGACGTGGACGACACCTGAGTTGGCACACCCCTCTCCTAACTACCACACCTCACCTATGGGAGACGTTTGAGCTCTCGAAAGATTTAACGTGCCTCACTGCCCTACACGGTGGGTCTTTAGTGATACTGGGCTCGAACTCGTGACAAGGATGGCCACGATCCTATACCTTGACCACTCGGCTACCGCGACCACCCTACCCTTTTAGAATGAGATACCTTTGTTGAAATATAATATATGAGAGGCATCCAGTAAACAAGTTAGTCGTCAGCCGTAAGAAGAAACAAAGAATGCACACCTGTTTGAGGAAATTGCAACACCATAAATGAGTCGTCAGAAAATAATGAAATTTATTCCGCTTATTAATGATAGTGGTACAAAAAACGATTAAATTTACAACATAAAAAACCAGGGAAATGGCATTCCAGATTGCTTCGACTTGATGCCAAAGTACAGTCTTACTGTGTACCCTTCCAGCTATACCACCTCCCAGACATGTTCAATGGTGACATATCCTGGGAATAAGCAGGTCATGGAAGAAGATTTACGCCATACGAGGGATTATCTTGCTGAAATGCATTGCCCGAATGCGTCGAAGAATGGGGAGGACCTCTGGCCAAACAATTTTCCTTATGGCGCGAACACTGTTGAGGTTGCCCACAATTTGCATTAGATGGGATTGATAATTATACCCAGTAGCTCCCCAAATCATGATACCAAACGTTTGGACGGTATGACACTGTGGGGGCAGACGTTCTCCTCTGTAACGTCTAGCGTGTTCTCTTATATCGTACTAAAGATCGTAGCGAAATTCATCGAAGTAAACAACTTGTTGCCACAGGGCACTCCATTGAAGTCAAAGGTTTCTGGCATTCAATGTCAGGGAAATCCCGCGTAGATCAGCTCTTGCACGCAGTTGAGGCTGTAACAGATGGTGATGAAACGTGGTGTTAGACAACAAAACACCTGCAACCGTGTTCCAACGTTGTGATAATACACGAGAGGACGCTGTACGGTCAGTCAGCTTTTGCGGACGAGATGTCTGTCATCCCGTGCCGTTGGGCTGTTGCGTGCCTTACTGCTAGGTTTTCTCTTTTAGTTCTCCTCTGTTCGTTTACTACTGTTATGGCATGACACTGCGTGGGAGTTGCGATTTATCGATACGAAAATCCAGCCTCTCGCATACCGACGATGTGGCTTCCTACGAACTCCGTTAGTTGTTGGTATGGCGTCACTATAAATTAAAGTGCCTCTATTAACATTGTAGAAGCTCTTTTCATCGACGGAGAATGTTTTGGAAATATGACATTCTTTTTCATTTTTTACTAAAAAATTACATTTAAATGATTTTTCTTATACCTATAGAGTCTGAAAACAGTGTTTGTATGCATATTTTAGTTCAAGCACTTAGTGTCACAAAGCAATTATTAATTCACCTGATTTTCAAAATTATGGTTCTGAACGTAGTCAATTAACTACTTATATGATTTTTCCTTTTTTGTGTAAAATAAAGGATTGATTGATTGAATATTAACGTCGCACTGTTCAGCTACACGAGGGCTTTTGGCGACGGACCACGTAATTTTGAACCATGGTCAAGTGACGTGGACGACACCTGAGCTGGCACCCCCTCTCCTAACTACCACACCACACCAACGGGAGGACGTTTCAGCTCTCGACAGATTTAACGTGCATCGTTGCCCTACACGGCGGGTCTTTAGTGGTACTGGGCTCGATCCTGTGACAAAGCAAGCCCCAGTCCGATACCTATACCACTCGGCTACCGCGGCCACGTGTAAAATAAAGGAATATTTCCTTTAGATGAAAGGAAACATGCTTAAAAAAAATGCTAGTTCATATATAATATAAAATACCTAAGAAACAGTATGATAGAAATATCCACAAGCGTGCAAATTTACATGTTTAGCTCAGTACAAAATAAGTAAAATAATAATATATTTATATATCATTTTTATTCCAGAAGACAATTTAAAAAGCCAATTACGATTATTATTCTAATTTCATCTGCATCACGATACTCGTCACCAGAATGTTCATCATCAAGGCCATCTTTCGATATCTAACCGCCTTCTAACTGATCTAAGTAACCGTTAATGTACCTCTTTTCTAAATTTTTTTAAAAAAATAACATAAATAAACATATAATAAAAATATTTTCATCATGCATTAGAAGTGAAAGAACTGCATATATATACATATGTATATATATATATATATATATATTTATGAATAATATATATATACATATGAATATATATATATATATATATATATATATATATATATATATATGTGTGTGTGTGTGTGTGTGTGTGTGTTTGTGTGTGGATAGTGATGTAAATTTTTGTCACATGGTGTTAGGAAGACTATTTGGGGTATTTGAAATAAATTGCACAGAAAATATCAGAAGCATAAAAAAACCCTATTTTTCACTCATTATTGCTTTTATTAGCAAAAAAACCCAAATTAGTTATAAAAAGTATTCAAGAAACGCCACGTTTCTTCCAACCACAACAAACACCGTAGTGACAAGTTCAAACCCCCTATAATGATTGTGACATATGATTTTTCTGACAGGTACGTTTTTTGTTACGCAATAGTCATGAATAAATTTGCCAGCAACAACCAATTTACAGTACACCTGATTTGAGTACAATTTTTTTCACTAAATGTTATGATAGAAATTTCCATCATCATGCAAAAAAGGATTAAATAAGTACAAAATAATAGATCACAGAACCAACATTCCTTCCTCAGTGGCACGACAGCCCAGGGTGAGCCTTGGCCTTTTCAAGAAGCCTTTTCCAGGCCAGCCTTCTTCCTGCCAGTGTTCTCCAATGCCTAGTTGTCAAAACTAGGAGATCTTTTTCTAGGTCATCAATCCATCTGACATTTGGCTTGCTCTTTCTTCGTGTGCCGATTTGTTGAGCATTGAAGACTTTTTTACTGGTGCGGTCTTCGTTCATTCTGATAACGTTACCTGCCCATTTAATTCACTGTATTTTGATGAAGTTGACAATGTTAGATTCCTTATATGATCCATACAGCTCTAAATTTTATTTTCTTCGCCATGTTTCATTTTCCTGAGTTCCTCCAAAAAATGGATCTTAGAATCTTCTTTTCGTGTGTAGATATTTATCGTGATGTCATCTGTTCGAGACATGGACCAAGTTTAACATGCGTAAGTTAATACTGATCTTAAAAGACCTTTATACAATAGAACTTTTTTTTGCTTTTTTTTTTTGATTAAATTCAGAATAGATTTATTAAATCTTGATAACTGATAGACACGGGTAAGGCAATTTTTAAATGTATTGAACAAATATTTCAAAATTTTTCAGGCGAAACAAGATGCTACTTCCCCAAGAGATACATCATGACTCTACTAGGATGCTTAGGGATGTTCAACATCTACGCCATGCGTGTCAACCTGAGTGTGGCAATGGTTGCGATGGTGAACAGCACGACGCCATTGTCATCAAATCAAACATACCAAGAGACTGAATGCTCTAATCTAGTGAGATACGAGCCTCCTACAGAAAACGAAGGCTTCAAGGTTAGTTTAATAACAGTATTTGTATGCAATTATCTAACGGAATGCATCCTTGCTGAGGGCCTATCCTAGGGTGTCGGCCGCCTGCGTGCTAAGACCTAATGTGCCACCCCTCTAGAGAATTTTCATATTTTGACTGATACTCAACGTTGACGCTATAAACTCATTTACCTGTATTGAAGTAAAACATATTAATAAAATTGTAAATACAATTTTTAGTGCAGAATCTTTTTTTTTATCGGCTAATAGTTTATAATAACGATAAAATACTTCAATTAAATAATAAAAAAGAGAAAAATATTACCTTTGAAATAGAAATAGATATTTAATAATTAAAAATACAAAATAATTATATTTACTCAGAAAATATAATTTAATTAAAAAAAGTATATAAATCAGTCTTTCAAAAATGACTACTTAATATTTTATAAAATAACTTTTTTTGGCTTTCTGAGAAGACTTGATGTACCCGTAATTTTTGGGGCATAAACATGTAATTCATGCAGAACCTTTTTTCTTAGTCTTAACTTTCTCAGAATGCATAACTACATTATTCAGATGAACATAATTAGCGTACCCTATACCAGTTCATAAAATAAAGAAACAAACGGTACCTATTGTATGGAAAGGAAAAAGCGGTTTTTTAATGTAAACATTATTACGATCACTGGAAAAAGAGAATTTAAAATAATTCATCTCTGTCAAAGATCGATTGAACTGAGTAAACACACCTGGCTCACTCGTATCCTTTTTCTCACAATCACAATTAAAAGTTTAAACAAACACTACAAGAGGACATTCCTCAGGAAAAGAAAATGGAATTACTTACAAAAAATTATTCAAGTGTAAATGGTAATTTCTCAAATGGTTGAATTCAACGGAATGTTATCTGCTTAATGTGAATGGATGTGTCGACCGTAAGTGTATGGGTGAATGCATTCAAATTTTATTCCCGAATGGAAAGGTCTAAAATGTGCAAGTCAGGTCATTCTTTCTTTGCCTTCATTGGGTTTTGCGACTGTTTTCATACTGAGAATTCTTTACGCGCTGACTGTCACGATCCATTGTTTATTTTAACTTTAGGCTTTTAAAAATTTTCTTGTTTTTAGACGAGGGAAACTAATTTTCCAACACCGATGAGGTCATTATACGTCTAGAATTGTCTTAGTTCGCTTAAAGTAAAACTGGTGTTTGTCGAACAGGGATTATTTATTTTCTCTGACATAAAGAACTGCTAATACATTTTCGATAGTGAGATTATAAATATCCATTTATTATTGCCACAAAAAATTATCGGATCGTGACTGTCTGTTTAATTTGCTCATCTATAACTCTCATATTTATTAATCTATTTTAATAACCCTGATCGTTATTTAGAAGCGTAACGGCCGAGAAATTTGAACGCTATGTCACTCAACTGCTGGAAATCTAAAGTTTCCAGCAGAAACTTTGAAATCGGTTCAAGGAAGCTTTTAGTTATTAACTTGCTGAAAGGTTAGTCAGGAGAGTGTTTTAAGGGACTGAGATAGATTAGAGTAAGATTTCTTCTAAATAACGTTCCCACAAAAGTTAGAAAAAAAAGATTTTAAAACGTACAGTGTGAAATGCATTTAACGTGAAAACGTTTAAGACGAAATAATACAACGGGCTCTACAAACTACTATGTATTTCCATGCATTTTTTCTTTTAACACGAAACGAAAATAACTTAAAACAGTTGTGAAGGTCCCCTTGGACCTCACTTTGAGAACGAGAATAAGTTAGAGTCATATAAGAGCCAGTAGCCATTTTTATAAATAACTTTCTTTATTTGGTTATCTTATCCAAATAGAATCAAAGACTTATTAAGAAATATATCTAAATAGTATTATGAGGTTTAATAAGGGTCTTTCCTTTAAATTAACTTAAATATTTAATGATCCAATTAATTAACAATTAGAATATCGATCACGCAGAGATTACCACGATAAGAGATCCCAGAATTATATTCTATAATGTTCCTATTGAACATTTAACTTTAATCTCACTCTCCTAATATAAAACTTTAATCAATATTTACCACACTGCAGTTCAGCTCAGCTTTTTCGGAGATTTTATCCTCCTAGAAATCTCCAATAATATCTTTCTAATTTCACTATTATAACTTCTTACTTCAATCTCTCTCTCCTACTGCTCTAACTTTACGATTCCGTTTGACTTAAATACTTTATCTAATCTGCATAACAAGGAATCCTGTCCTCTTTTTGGAGCTGATTGGAAATAGGTAGGGAATTAAATTTCCCTAAAAAAGACGACTCAGAAGGTTAGTGATAAAGTTCCGTATAGATTTGTCACACAGTGCTTCTCAAACTTTCAATACTTGCGACCCAATTTTCAATCATAATTTTCTTCACCCCGCCCCCATATAATAATAATGTATTGAATGCAATAATAATGTACTTTGACTGTAAAACTACAATACTATCTTAATTATGAACCACTAAAATTATCGAGATAAATATTAAATTTTGTGTATACGTTTCTTTCAAATAATAGATATTTTGAGTATTTTATTTTTAAGTAATAGGTGTTTTAAGTAAATTATATATACTTTTAAGTAATAAGAAAAATATTATGTTACTTATCTGCTCTAATTTTTAAATTGGAACAGATAACAATAAAAGTACGACGGGTATTTTTTTTTTATGTCAGAATGTATTATGTTTTGCTTCTTTTAAGGAAATTTTTACAATTATTTTAAATAATCTTATTCAGCACTTTTTGATATGCTCGCGCCCCTCTCATAGGGGTATCACGCCCCCTAGGGCGCACGCCCCACAGTTTGAGAAACACTGGTTTAACATGAAAAGGTTTCCCTTCTGGGAATGAACAATATACGGAAAATATCAGAGGAACTGAATTGTCCTATTGTATTATCGGAAGAATTCATTCCAGTAGATGATATTGTGTATAAAGCATTATATATATATATATATGGCAGACAAAGATAATTTGGAGTTCGTTCAAAGCTCAAAAAATATCGTTGATGCAGATTCCAACAAAGAAAATAAATAATGCAGCTCCTGTTTCAATATCATCCGAAATGCTGAACGCCATGAAAAGTATGCGCAGACGCATATGCTAATGATGAAATGAATGACAAAATGTACAATATTGAACAATTTGTTGACTATCTGATGCTAAAGAAAATAATACAAACAAAATTTAAGATTTTTTTCCAAAAAGTAAAAAAAAAAAAAATGTTTTCCTTTTCAAAAAAAAAAAATTGAAAATTTTGTATTATAAATATATGCATTTATATATGTAAATAAAATAAAATTTAATAAACTTAAATTGTGTATAGATACAATTAAGTTAATATACAATTAAGTGTAACTTAAACTTAAATTGTAGGGGTTTTTTGGCAATATCCTTTAACACAATGTTTCTCAAACTGTGTGGTGCGTGCCCTGGGGGGTCATAACCCTACGTGGGGGGCGAGCATATCAAAAAGTCGAAAATAAAGGATCATTTAAGTAAATATTAATTTACAGAAAGGAAGCAAAACGGAGGGAGAATAAATTCTGACATTAAAAAAAGATACACACACATTTACTCTGATAAAATATACTTATAAATGTATCAATACTGCACAATATATTTGATATAATTTATTTATCAATACTACATTAATAACAATTTTAATATTAACTAGTGAATCCCATGGGCTTATCTTGCACAGCAGTTTTTCAAGTGAAAGTTTAATATTAGATATTGATACTATAAAATCTTTTTCTATATTTAGCTCTGAGAGATCTTTATTTTGACTTCAAAGTAACCATGGTAGAAAATCCGGTTTCACATGTTGAAAATAGAAGTTAGACATTAAAAAGGGATGATTGAGAAAATAAATATTTAATTTAATTAAAAATTATTTTGTAATCTGTTCCAGTTTATAAAAATTAGGAAGGAAAAGTAATGTGATACTTACCCTGTTACTTAAAAGTATCATATGCAAAGTTTAATTCTTATCTTGTTAATCTGTACGGGTTATAATTAAGGTCGCACAATTGCTTCAGCGTCAAAGTATATTATCAGGGAATTTAATACTTTGTTATTGTATGGGGGCGCAATGAAAATTATGATTGAAAATTAGGACACAAATATTGAAAGTTTTAGAACTGCTATAATATAAAATTATTTGAATACGAAAAAAATATTTTTATCCATTTAGTTTCATGTTCAGCAATTTTTTTAAAAATTATAGTAGTTACCAAACACATAACTATTGTAGTAATGATAGCTAACTGAATGAAACTTTATAATTACAGTTTTTTCAAAAGCTCGTAAGTAATAGGTAGATATTTCTGCTGTAATATTTTTTCTATGGTTATTTTGAAAGCGTTTTGGAGCACGACATCTGACTTTTGGCCTTTTCACAAACTCTACATTATTTTTTCTAACTCACATACAGATAAATTTCCATCCCTGATAGTTTTCCACCACTAAGAATTTTTTCTACGGCCCTATTTTTTCCTTAAAACTAAACTTAGGGGAATTTTGTTTATCGATTATATTTTGAGACTTAGATTACTTATAGTTTAAGCAATACTTAACTGCAAAATAGGAATCTACGAAAAGCTTGGACAATTCATCTCTTGACTGCAGCATGCGTGTAACAATGCTCTTTTTTTTTTTTTTTTTTTTTTTGGATGTTGCCTTCAGCAACTATATTCACTTCTCGAATAAATTCATAAAAATTGCTAAGGTATCCGGACGCGTATTTTTTTAAAAAAATAGCATATATAAACATTATAAATGCTTTTTAAGAATCAATACCAATAAATACTAACATTTAACTATAACAATATTAAAAAAATTATCTAAATTTTATAAAAACCACAACTATAAGTGAAATTTTAGCAATATTTTTGAAAAACTTCACAGCAATTAGAGAAAAATGTCATAGACTTATATTCAGTAAAAGTATTACTAAAACAAATTAGATGCATTTATCTACAAAATGTACTGAAATCAGGGGCGTAGCTACCGCCGTATCAACGATACGGGGCTCCCAAGCCACAGGGGTCCCAACATGTGTATGCCCAAAACTCAGTAAAATGTTATCATCATTAACAAAACTCCCGTTTTCAAAACAGGGCCATCAATAAATTTTGATATAGGGTGCTACACACAGAGAGAGGTAAAGCTATAGCAAATAATAAACTGTAGCATTTTTTTTAATATGGGACGAAAAATTTAACGGTATTCATGAAATATAATCAGGTCAGCTGAAAACTATCTATTCCCAACCTACAAAATTACAGTTATTATTGTTAAGAAGATAGCGTTTATATTTTGATATTATAAATAGTTTCCTTGAAAACTAAGAACTGTATCACTTAACTCGGTTGTCTAGAAATTCTCGAATAAAATAAAAAAACCTTTTTTTTTAAATTTTGAAAAAAAATTGTAAGGAAAAATTATACGTTGAGATCCCATTTATATTAATATATCATGAATACTAACATAGTTATATCATAATGTTATACATATTTATGAATAACGTAAATCACACAATGGTAATTATAAACAGTATAGAAGGTATATATAATATATTTTCCAGGTATAGAAGTTTAAGTTGGCATTACTTTCCAAGATGGCGACCGATTTAACAGCTATCGAGTGATTTATTCTCAGTTTGGTTTGGCAATTCAATCAAAACGATCATCAAGCAAGGCGTAGATTCGTCGAATGGGCCCAAAACTAGATTGCCGTTGTTCCCGATTTTCATAAGCAAATTTTGTTTAGCGATGAAGCGCACTTCTGGTTGAATGGCTACGTCAACAAACAAAACTGCCGCATTTGGAGTGAAGCTAATCCACAAGTGTATGTCGAAACACCGTTACATCCAGAAAAACTGACTGTTTGGTGCGCTTTATGGGCTGGTGGAATCCTTCTTCAAAAACGATGAAGGCCACAACGTTACAGTCAATGGTGATCGGTATTGAGCCATGATTACTAACTTTTTCATTCCTGAATTGAACAATCATGATGTCCAGGAGCTGTGGTTCCAACAAGACGGCGCAACATGTCACACAGCTCGTGCCTCAATCGATTTATTGAAAGACACGTTTGGTGACCGCTTAATTTCACGTTTTGGACCTGTGAATTGGCCTACAAGATCTTGTGATTTAACACCGCTAGATTATTTTCTGTGGGGCTATGTAAAGTCATCGGTCTATGCGGATAAGCCACAAACGCTTGACCATTTGAAAGACAACATTCGCCGTGTTACTACCGATATACGGCCACAAATGTTGGAAAAAGTCATCGAAAATTGGTCCACATCCGAGCCAGCCGTGGCAGTCCTATGCCAGAAATCATATTTAAAATGTAATGCCACAAGATTATCTTTCGAATTAAAAAAAAATTCATGTCAATCGAATAATACATCGTTGTTTTATTGCAATTTAAAGTTCTATACCTCTAAAAAAACACCCTTTATATATAATACTTCAAATCAAGAACTTAAAACTTTTTAATAATTCTAAGAAAATGAAGACATTAATTATAATTTTAGTCTCGTAGAGTTATTCTAAGGAATTGAATTATTATATGCATCCCCGGCGTACAAAATTACATATATACACACAGCTATGTAAAACTGAGTTTATATAGCATTGATTGCTCAATTATTTTAGCTATTCAGTCTATTTGCAGCTTTTGTTTTGCTAAAAGTTAAAGGTTTTATTTATGTTAAGTAAAACATCTTTATATACACATTTTGTAATTATAAATTGCGGGTTATATTCATTATCGCAGATAAAAATTTTCCTTTAACATTAAAATCTAAATAGGAAAATATTAAAAGAAGTTATTTCTTTATTATATATCTGCTAAATAATCTGCAGAAATTCAATGTAATTAGAGAGAATTAAAATTTTAAAAATAACAAACTCAGTTGCTTTTTAACTCGTTGCTAGTTTTTCTGCTTTCTATGAGATCATATTAAAAATATTATAAATTTCATAAAGTTGTGGTTTTGTTATATTTTTCTATAAACCTCATATATATAAAATAAAAATATTTACAATGATAAGTAAAAATACCTAATGTTAAATTAAGCTCATAACATTTAGCAATAGTACGTTGAAAACATTAAATATTTACAATGCCTCTTAAAATTATTTTATGAAGTGGTGAGGCAACACAAGGAACTTTCTTCTTATTTTAATTACTTTTTTTCAGTCGCATGTTCTTTTTTAGCATTAAATATCTCCCACTAAATTTCCCATGAACTTTCCTCAAACGAGGCGTCCTTTTTTGCGAAAACATTTAAGATCCCATTAATCACAAAAGGGGATCATTGAACCTTCCTGTCCATTGCTTATACGCGATGTCCAGTCTAAATTGTTTTTTTAATTACACCCTCTCATTGCTCTTTCAAGCATACGGTGCCCAGCCATCCAATAAATAAAAGGTCATCAAAAATAGTCTATAGTTGTTTTCGTTCTCAATTTTATTATTTTTACTAACAAAAATATCTTGCTTTTTATTTAAAAAATAGGTTCGAGGCTGTTTTGAATCTTTTAAGGATAGTTTGGGGGGAAAAACGATGTGACGAACACATTTACAAATTTTGCTTTGTTGAATTGTAGTACCATTTAAATAAAATATGTAATATTACGCTAATAAATGTGTTAGACGTTTTTGAAATTCCACACACACACGAAGTTCTGACTTAAATGATTGATTATTGTGCTACTTAGGCTATGTTTTCAAATATATATGCATCATTTCACACACACATCGGTAATTTAGCAGAATAAAGTTCCCACTGCCCAAAACTTCCTTGAAACAGGCAACTAATTCTTTATACAGCAACATCAGTGCTTACTCGTAATTAGGACACTGATCACTAAATTTTGTATACTGTTTGCAAAATTATGTTGAAACATTAGCTTTTTCCAAGTTATTGTTGATTTGATTACAGCAGTGTAAAACTGACCAACTCCAATTTTTGGTCTTTTGGTGCAGTAATTGGGCTACGAAAAGTTCTTTGTTAATTTTTAAGTGTCCATCTCCTTTGCATCTAGCTGTGGATGTTGTTTGATTAACACTAACGATTTTTATTGTTATTATCTTATGAATGAGATTATTATTGAATGTAAGAGTTAACTTTGTATTAAAATTAGTTAAAACATAAACATATATTACGCTTTGTCCCAGCAAGTACAATATCATGTGCTACTTTCTAAAGGGTGTTTTTTTAGAGGTATAGAACTTTAAATTGCAATAAAACAACGATGCATTATTCGATTGACATGAATTTTTTTTATTCGAAAGATAATCTTGTGGCATTACATTTTAAATATGATTTCTGGAATATGACTCCCACGGCTGGCTCGGATGTAGTTCCAATCTGGACGTCCAATTTTCGATGACTTTTTCCAACATTTGTGGCCGTATATCGGCAGCAACACGGCGAATGTTGTCTTCCAAATGGTCAAGCGTTTGTGGCTTATCCGCATAGACCAATGAATTTACATAGCCCCACAGAAAATAATCTAGCGGTGTTAAATCACAAGATCTTGGAGGCCAATTCACAGGTCCAAAACGTGAAATTAGGCGGTCACCAAACGTGTCTTTCAATAAATCGATTGTGGCACGAGCTGTGTGACATGTTGCGCCGTCTTGTTGGAACCACAGCTCCTGGACATCATGATTGTTCAATTCAGGAACGAAAAAGTTAGTACTCATGGCTTTATACCGATCACCATTGACTCTAACGTTGTGGCCTTCATCGTTTTTGAAGAAGGATTCCACCAGCCCATGAAGCGCACCAAACAGTCAGTTTTTCTGGATGTAACGGTGTTTCGACATACACTTGTGGATTAGCTTCACTCCAAATGCGTCAGTTTTGTTTGTTGACGTAGCCATTCAACAGAAGTGCGCTTCATCGCTAAACAAAATTCGCTTATGAAAATCGGGAACAACGCCGCTCTCGTTTTGGGCCCATTCGACGAATCTACGCCTTGCTTGATGATCGTTTTGATGAATTGCCAAACCAAACTGAGAATAAATCACTTGATAGCTGTTAAATCGGTCGCCATCTTGGAAAGTAATGCCGACTTAAACTTCTGTACCTGAAAAAAAACACTCTTTATAAACTCAAACTCAGTAGTGCAACAGCCCATAGGGCCAGGGCCTACTGTGCCATCCCAGTATACGTGACAATTGGGCGCTGAGGTGCATGAGCATATGTCCCGATTAGGTGGTCAGTCTGAAGTGAGACCTCCCGTGTTTAAGTCTATAAGCAAGCTTGGTACTCATTAATCGACCCACTGCAGTAGAGATGAAAGGTTGAGTCGATCTTGCCCAGCCCGGGAATGGATCCCGGATCTATGGTGTGGAAGCGCGATGTGCTACTACTTTACCACTGGACCTTGCTATTTTCTATACGAAGGTGTTAATATCAATTGGAAGAATACAATTTTTACTCTTCGTATTAACTGTATGACTTTTTTGATGATTTGAAAGACTTCTATGTGGAATAATATTTGTCCGAGAAAGATATTTCTTCTTCTTCTTTAGATACATCTTCACTCGCTTTGCTATTTTTAATTTTTGACATGTTGGTTGCTAATAAATGCTCAATTCGTGGTTATATTAACTGTAACAATTTACACAGTTGGCAAGATAGTCACACTGAAGAAAGATTTAGCTTCATTTGCCAGCATGTTAAGTTCTCATTGGCTGAACAGAAGAAGTTTCTCGGTTGATTGATTGTTCACACATCGAATTAACACGAGGGTGATTGGCGATGGACCCCGTAATTTTTTCATCACGTTCAAGTAACGAGAAGGACATCAAGACGCTGTTTAGAATTTCTGATAAAGGACTGAAAGCACTTTGAAATATAATCTGTATCAGTGGTCTTCAAACTTTTTCAACTCACGGAACCCCTAAAACTCAAAGATGTTTTCATGGAATCCCTAGAAATAGAAAATGTTTTCGTGGAACCTCATTCCAAATACATATTTACAAGAATATATGTCAAAATAATATTTAAAGTAGATGGGGGCATGAAAAGAAGAAATGCATAAAAGAAGCAATGCATTTATTATTAAATTCTAATCTAGTTTTTTAATATAACTTACTCATTAATAATATTAATTTGTGATCCAAGTGTCACCTACCCATGCTTTGTATTTAGTAACTGGGATATGTGCTTGCTTTTTTTCACACACAAATTGTCGAATTGTCTATTGAATTTATCTGCAGTAGAATTTTTTATATTATGCGTTTGATTTGTTTTTATACTTTGTTTTTGTAGTCACTCATGTTGCGAAATATATTTCACTTAAACACAATGCTCTGAAGGTCATTAAAATGTTTATAGTTATGCGATAAATACTGTGTATTTTTCATGAATTTGCAACATTGAATTTAGGAGCTGTTCCTGTTTGGATTTTAACATCGAATATGTTGATAAGTTATTTCCTCTCCTTCATTATAGGTGTTTTTTCCACAATTGCAAAATGGTGCATTTTCCATTAGAAAATTCTCTAGTTATGCAAGATACGATGTTAATTAACGAGTATAAAATTATCTCGTGGAACACAAGATAGTAAACAATAGAATATTCACAATTTAATAGGAAGAATATATATATATATATATATATATATATATATATATATATATATATATATATATATATATATATATATATATATGTGGCATGCAGCCAAAACCAAGCAGTCTTCGCGCGCAGGCGCAGTGAATTGAAACTGAAACGAAAACTTTTGAACTAGTAAAAGCAGAACAAAAACTTTTAAGAGAAGCAGAAGAGAGAACGAGAGAGGTGCGCGAGCAGGCGTTACCTTCTGCATATCATCGTCAAACTTATCTGTTAGAAAAACTACCTTTTTAATTAATTTTTGTTTAATGTTAAATAAAATAGAAGAAAGACAAAAGTCTTAGACCCCTTGTTGTCTCCCACAAATTATGGGGGCTCGGCCGGGATCGATAAAATTTCGATTTTGAACCAAAGTCTGGACAATGAACAAAAGCGTCCGTGAAGGAGACGCTCCGCCATTTATTGGAAACTTCGTTCAACCTGTGTAGAGGTTTGAACTCAGCATGAATACTCCGCCTGTGTAGAGGCCGGGATTGAAAAAAGATTTCGATTTTGATCAAAGTTTGGAACGTGAACAAAAGCCGTCCGTGGAGGAGACGCGCCGCCATTTTTCGGAAACTTCGTTCCGCCTGTGTAGAGGTTGGAACCCATCGTCGAAAATTCCGCCTGTGTAGAGGTTGGATCCACTCACATATAACCTGCGTTGAGGTGTCAATTCGAACAATTGCAACTATATTACCTGCGAAGAGGTGAAATCAGTGGAATCGAGGTTTTTTTCTTCAATTATTGGATACATCGTACGTGCGAGCAACAAGGGAGCCAGAAAAAAAAAAAGGTAGGATCTTTCCATATTTTTCTAAAATGTATAAAAACGCTCTTAAAGAGGATCTCATAAGAGTTGTTGAGGATCTAGACGGTACTGTGGAGAGTACGGACACCATAGCTAAACTAAAGACTAAAATTGAGAACAGTAGTACATTTGAAAGTGATCCAGATTTCGTTAAAACTTTAATTCAAAACTGTATAGAAGAGAGAGTATCGCGAAACGAAAGAGAGGTAACTTTAGAAGAACAAAAAATTGAGCTCGCGAAACTTCAGTTAGCAAAATTAGAAAAAGAAATCGAACTTCAAAGGGCTAAAAATAAAGCATTAAGTTTAAATCCTGCAGCTAAAGTCGAAGATAAACAGTTCGAAACTAACATAGAAAATATGATAAACAGTATTAGGACTTTATCTCTTCCTGTTCCCACCAGATCTGAAAATTTTAATCTGTTCTTCCAATCATTAGAACGCGCATTTTTAACCAAGAAAATAAATGACGAATATAAATCTGAAATTTTAATAAATCTTCTGGGCGAAAGAGCTCATAACGTCTTACTGTATATTAAAGAAGAGGAATTAAATGACTATGAAAAACTAAAATCTATAGTACTCAGAGAATTCCAAGTAACCCTCACGAGTGTCTAAACTCATTTAAAAATGCTGTAAAATCATCAGGCGAGACATACATCCAATTTGCTGCAAGATTGACGGCAAACTTCCAATATTATTGTTCGTTAAGAAAAGTTAATTCCTTTGAATCTCTATGTGATCTTATAATTTCTGATAAATTATTTGAAACTTTAAATAAGGAAACTGCAACTCATATTGGCATTCGAGAAGCAGAAGATTGGTTTAGGCCTATTGATTTAGCTAAAGAGTGTGATATTTATATTTCATCTAAAAACGGATCACGTAAGGAAATTCCTATTACTTATGGATATACCCAAGACCCCTTTAAAAATAGATCACAAAACTTTAAACCAAAGATTAAAGAGAACTATCCCCAATATCTTGAAAGAGAAAATAAAAATTGCTTTATATGCGGTGATTCATCTCATTGCGCAAGAGACTGTGAGAAGCGTTTTAAACCTAAATAATCTAACGACCACATCCATAATAGAATAAACGTGAATACTTTGAAAATCGAGAGCGAAAAACAAAATAGCGATGACTTCGCAAATCTTCAATACGTAAACATTTTTGTGGAAAATCAGCCCGTAACAACCTTGATCGATTCAGGTTGCCAGATCCCAATTTTAAATTCCTCACTAATTAGAATGCACAAACCTTCCAAAGAGATCATAACATTAAGTTCATGTTTTGGCGAACAGCGAATGGTAGAAGTTAAACCGATAAATCTTTCTCTTAATCAACACTCTCCCAGCCTAAGTGTTCGAACGGCAATATCACCGACCTTGACCGAAGAAATTATTATACATCCCAGTGTATATTCTGAAATAAAGAAACTAGGCCACGCAAAGAGCGATGTTTTATTGAATGAAAGTGAATCCTCTTTAGGTGCTTTTGCTTATGCTTATCCTAATGTTGTTTCTGTTTCAAATGTGATAGAAAACTCTAGTTATGATTTGCCATATGTTAAAAACTTTAATACTAGAAATGATTTGAGTTCTCTAATTAAGGATTATAAATGTAATAAAATTAAGAGTACTAAGTTAAAATTGAGTATTATAAGAGAAAAATGTTCTGATATAGTATTGTGTAAGAAAGTAAATGGTGCCATGAAAACGAGTTCCGTGAACTTCAACGCCCCTTCACCTATGGAGAGTAAATATCGACGATTTGTGTTGCTCCGGAAAATCTTTCAGCCCTGGCAGTGGAAACGAAGGAAAAAGAGAAATCGTTTTGAACAGACGTCCAGAACTCTACAGAGGAAAATATCGATGCGTTCAACCAAAGATCAACTTGTTAAAAAAGACGTTCTTATGCCTGTGAAACACAATGTTTTCCTGTGGAACCTTCCGGATGTCGAAGAGGTGCCTTCACATGATGGAGAAACTGTCTAGTTCAGAAGAATTATGATATGTTTAATCTTTGTATATTTGTCGTATAGTCCTTGTCTGTTCCGTTTTTTTTGTATGTTTCAGATTCTCCTCTGGTATCCATGGAAAGGAAAAAAGGTATACGTACCGCTGCGGACAGCGTACAGTCAGAATGGCCGTTGTGGCATGCAGCCAAAACCAAGCAGTCTTCGCGCGCAGGCGCAGTGAATTGAAACTGAAACGAAAACTTTTGAACTAGTAAAAGCAGAACAAAAACTTTTAAGAGAAGCAGAAGAGAGAACGAGAGAGGTGCGCGAGCAGGCGTTACCTTCTGCATATCATCGTCAAACTTATCTGTTAGAAAAACTACCTTTTTAATTAATTTTTGTTTAATGTTAAATAAAATAGAAGAAAGACAAAAGTCTTAGACCCCTTGTTGTCTCCCACACATATATATATATATATATATATATATATATATATATATATATATATATATATATAAAGATAAAACATCTTAATATTCTTTTATTATATTATAAAAAGTGATGAGAAATAAAGTTAACCATATATAAATAAAATTTTCAGTTTAATGAATTGGAGGAGTTTTTTAGATGCTTGTATATAATTATACAAACTTCAAAGAAATAATAATTTTGCATACATATTTATAAGTTTCTTTTCGATTTTTTATTGCGACTCGAGGATCCCTTGGGTATGCCTTGGGGAACCTCAGGGTTCCGTGGAACACAGTTTGAAGACTACTGGTCTATATAAACAGTGCACATGAAACTGAACAGTTTATTACAAAAGTATTGGGCAAACTACAGCCTGCGGGCCTGATGTTGCCCAACTAGAGGTTCTATTCGGTTCAATGTAGATTTTGAAACATTAATATATATAAAAAAATTACAGTTTAAGCAATTAATTTAAAAAGTGAGATGCAATTTTTGCTTAGGAGAAAATTTCAATGGAAATTTGAATACTTAATGCATATGCAAAATACTTGTATAGTTTTGATAATTTATGCAGCATTTGGGAGAGATTGTGTGTGAAAAACGTTTGCATATACAAAAAGCGATTACCCCTAATAAATATCCTTAAATTATGAAAATATACTTATATAGTTGTTTTACATTTAAATTAAAAAAAGAAATGCAGTCACACTACTTTATTTATTGTGTACTCGTTTTAAATAATTTTCAGAACATGGCATTTTTTTAAGTCTTTGTTGCGCTTTATAATAAATTGTACTGGTCCTTGAAAGGTTTTATTTTCCTCACCCTCTTGGCCAGCTCGTAAAGTTTGTCCATCTCTGGGTCATTACATTCAAGATGAGGTGACTCAAATTCCTCTGTCAGTTCTGTTTAGAACGGGATACGCAAATAGCGGTCCACGTACCCCATGCAGCGTTGCAAGACAGCCAGAAAAGGCGACAGGGCACATTTGTCTTATTAAAAAGATTCTAAAACTAAACAAACTTGCTGCAATAGATGGTTTGAAATTATCACAATAAATAAGTTGAATGAAACAGCCACTCTATTTTATTAAACTTATACACCCAACCCTTTTTTTTTACATGGACTTTTTTTTACACGATTTTAAAATAACATGACACACGAATTTAACAATCTTCTTTTTCCTACGAATTTTTTGTTCTAGCACAAATTCCGAAAAATTTGAGGATTCGTGTTCTTTGGATGAGGATGATTTGATCGAATGTATGACAGTTTATGGTAATAAAGAAGTCAATAATGACGAAGTCGAAGGTGAAGTTCCACTATTAACGGCTGATTTAATTCGCGAGGGCTTGAAATTTGCTACAAATGTCGAACATTTTCTTACTCATGATCCTGACATAGAATGTGCATTAAAATTTCAACGTAATCTTAAGTTTTGTGTAGCAGGATATCAAGAATTATGTAAGCAACTTGATAAAAGTAAAAAAAAATAATAACAAATAAAAAATAAATAAAAAACAGTAGCTAATAACATACAACAAAAAACTCAACTGAGGCCTATCATAACGAACGAAATTCTTCATTTGAATCAAAAGCGACAGTTGCGCCAGGCATATCTGACATATCTACTGATAGTAGTATTTTTGATCCTGCTCATAATAAACGTGCACGCTGGTTATCAAGTGGCGATGAATAGCTGTTAGTAAAACAATTCTGCATTTCAATTTGAATTTTTATAAGTTGAATGATCTTATAAGACTGAATTTTCACTGTACACTAATTAGTTATTTTGTAAAAAAAAAAAATTATTGGTTTTTTTTATAAATTTGTAACACGGATATTATTATTACTTTTATTTGTTCATGGTTTTTCGAGAAAATAATAAGAGATGTTTCATCTTACACGATTTTCTAAAATTGTGAAATCTATCCCCAAAGTTACCGTAGGTCGCATGTATTTTTTACACGGTTTTCTAAGGAATGCATCTACCATGTAAAAAGAGAGTTGGGTGTATATTGATTTTTGAGGTACAATTTATACCTTTTCTGAGATGCGAATTTAACTAATGAATGCACTCATTTTTTTTAAAAAAAAGGTCGATCCACTTCCACAAAGTGGCATTAGAGCCAAAACAATGGCCCGCCTCTGGTTTAGACATGGGCGTAGCTACTGCCACATTAATGACATGGGGCCTCCAAGCTACAAGGGCCTAAATGTGTAGCTACAGTCTCACTAACAGGGCTCTCATTTCTAAAAAAAGTCCCGAAGGAATTTTAGATACAATGCCCACTCAGAACTACCTACGCCAGTGGGTTTAGACATGGGTGTAGGTAGCTACTGCCACATTAATGACATGGGGCCTCCAAGCTACAAGGGCCCAACATGTGTAGGTACAGTCTCACTAACAGGGCTCTCATTTCTAAAAAAGTCCCCGAAGGAATTTTGATACAATGCCCACTCAGAACTACCTACGCCAGTGGGTTTAGAATACGGGCGTAGCTACCACTGTATCAATGGTACGGGGCCCCCAACATATACCACTAACAGGGCTCTCATTTCTGAAAAAGGACCCCTTAGAGCTAGCTACGCCAGTGACTAAAATTTTAATGTTTTATGAAAATTTTAGGGCTGATGGAGTAAACATTATAAGAAATGTGACGTTCTTTATGAGACCATTATTTAAATAACAGGTCATAACTCAAAAAATATTCATACAATAAGAATTATTTCAGTGCAATCTCCAGAAAACAATATAAATATCAGACTCAAAAAGTTTTATAGAACTAGATTGATAACATGTTGAGTTATGAGACTTACCATGATAGATTTCGAACTATTTAAATGCCCACTTCTGGTAGATCAAAGATCCACTTCTGGTTTTCCTAATTTTATAAAATTGATTGTAACTTGGCCTCTAGGTAGCGAAAGAAACAAAGCAAAGTGTGTTTTGTAAAAAGACAAGAGATAGGTATATTCAATAAAATAAAAAAAAAGTATTTGTTTTGACCGAATTTGGTCATTTTCAACGTGTTCTGATACTTTAAATTTCTTACTTTTCAGCATTAAACAAAGAAATAGACCTTATTATATTATTAATCTGATTTCCACTACAAAAACTGGGTGGTTCGCTATTACCTGTCTTATTTTGTAGGTATGGTTTTCAAGGCCGTCCCGTGTAAGAAAATACTCATCAAAAATATCTGTCAGCCCCTTAATATTTTTGAGGCCTATAAACTTCATACAATTCAGTTTATCTAAATATAATTAGATATTGTTCATATTAATAGTAATTTTGAAATAAGATTATTGGATGTGTGTGAGATGTCGTTAGTTCATACCATAATCGAATCCAAGATGTATCACGTGCCAAAGACGGTCTTACACCATGCTAATAAAGGATTCTTTATAAATCTAAGGTGTTTTCATTATTTTGATAACCACCTGTATATATATATTTATATGTTACCGTTAAAGCGTGAAATCCGTTACTTCATAGAATAACTAGGTATTTCAAGAAATAACTAAATCAGTCAGTTAAAGTACGTAAAATTTTTGAATTCTACGATTTAACTATTATTCTATAGAATAACGATTACTTGATCGTTAAAGTATGAAATATGACACTCGAAAGTTCCTCGAACCGGTTCTAGCTGCTTTGGGAAGAATTTTTTCGATTAGTCGGAATAAAACAATTGTACTCTAGATATCAGTTCAGTAAAGTCAGCGAGAATTAATTTTCATTGAAGAAGTTCCAAATGTTGACACGACGCTTCGATCTATTGCAACAGCTCAAAGTTGCGGTACTGGAAAAGATTTAAAAAGTGCTCGTGCAAAAAAAAAAAATGTGTAATACTAAACAGTGTGCTTGTTTCAAAAATAATAAGCAGTTCAAACCAAAGTGTCGTCATAGCAATCCTTGCTCTAATAAATAATGAAAAGTAAACAATAAAGGTATCTCATAAAACTTTAATTAATATTCCCTTACATGTTGGTTTTAAAAAGTTTACACAATGTTTTTATGAAGTAACAGTTTTTCTTCCCAGTATGTATTATTTGTTTATAATACTTAAAAATAATCCATCTTTGCAACATATTCTTTTATTATCTTTTTGTTTAACTAATTTTAGCATTATGAGAAATGATAAATTATATCATCTGAAAAAGGGACAAAATATATTTTTCTACAGATTTTAGCTATTTATGATCAATTAATTTATAAAATATCTTTGAAATTGTTAATTTTTCACTTTAACGGTCTATCCTTAGTTTTTTCATAGAATTTAGAAGAGTTTTTTTGAGAAGTTTTTTTAGAAATTTATTACATAGAATAACTAGGTAAAGTACAATTTTTTTATCTATTATGTACTTTAACTGAGTTATTTCATGAAATACATAGTTCTTCTATGAAATAACTGAATTATACATTTTAAAACTTGTAACATATATACATATGCTCTCTCTCTCTGATATTAAACTTCCACAAAACATGTATTGTTAACACAATTGTGGAAATGGGAAAATATTACGTTAAAGGAAAAACAGCTTTATTAATATTTTATAGGTTACTTTAAGCAATTATATTAATTCATCCTATATTATAAATAGTACTAAATAATTTCATTATTAAATTTCTTTGGAATTCTTCAGTAAATAGTTCGAAAAGAGCTTAAATGTTGAATGAAATATTTAAATAGAAAAACATACTATTTTTGAAAATATATATATAAAAGCAACACACACACCGTATCACAACATATAAAGATTACAAAACCGCATACTTCGGGAAAAACGCTTAAAAGAAACCCCCAATGTCTTTCAATAGTTCCAAAACATTAGTTTTTATAATTCCGTTTGAATTAACTCTAAAAAAAGTAATTGATCTTACTTTCATGCTTCAATGAATTCTTAAGAAAAGGAATCACTATTTTGAAATACATTCCACCAAACAAAGGAGTTGAATAATAAAAAAAAAACTTCAAACACATCCTGTTTCCATTCTTTCAAATTTTGACACATACATCTGCTGATAATCAAAGAAAACAAAGAAAATATTTGAAACTGTATTGAAAATTATTTCACGGGTCAATGCACACATTTTAAATTAACTTTTGTTCAGGATTTGGGTATACAACTTCCCATCTGTCAGCAAAAGCAAAATTAACATGTAAAATTCTTAGTGTGCTTTTATTTTATTTTCACAAGGAAAATAAAATCTATGGATGAGAGAAAACAAATCATTAATGTGAAAAAGGGAAGTTAATTATAGGTTTCTGAGAGATTTTGAGTAAGTTCTTATACTCTCAGTTTTTTTCTCACACAAACTGAGTATGAATAAAAGAGATTTGGAAGTAAGAATTATACGAATATCCCTTGAACGAAAAATTTCTTTCACGCATTAAAAACTAATTATTAACTTTAAATAACTCAACATTTAAAATTATTTTTTGCTTATGTTTTTCTAATTTTTAATTGAAATATATGTGCATGTATGTATTTTATCGGGAACCGTTCATGCATGAATTCCATTCATTAATTTTAAAACTTCAAAACTTCCGATAGGCACCCTAAAAACATACTGTTATAATAAAATCTAAGCGAAACAAAAGAACATGAAATTTTAAACATTATATATATATATATATATATATATATATATATATATATATATATATATATATATGTCATGATTTTAAAGACAGAATCAGAATAAAAGTTAGAAAAAGGGACGGTCTAAATTCAACCAATTCTACATCTGTTCTGAACGAGAGCAGGGAGGAAAAAACACGCCATGGTCGTGGTTTCAAATGGATAACACTTGAAAAACATATGGTAAGTATCGCTGCTTTAAAGAAGGTGCTTGCAAGAGTTAATGCTGACATATGTTGACTATTAAATCTAACGATCTGGAATTAGACATGTTTATTGGCTAGGCCATATGTTCGGAAGAAATAAATGGGAGATTAGTTTGATACTTGAATATGGGGACTGAGAAAGATGAGGCAAGTGCTAGATAGGGAATTTAATTTTTAATCTAATTTAATTATCTTTACATATGCCCCCCAATTTTAAAAGGGAGTCATGGCGTGGTTTTTTTCTCTTTACAAACTTAATCAATTTTCAACAAACACAAAACAATACATAGTTATTTAGAAAGACATATTACACACAGTAGAAATATTTAAGCAATAGGAATACTAAAATCAAAATGCAATATAATAAACGAAACTATAACAACAAACACAGTAAGGACACTTCCAACATATTAATTGATAAACATGAATTTCCATACATATAAATGAAGATTAGCTTGTTTAAATCTATTCGACATCTAGAATAAGAGCTCGCGTTTCCTCCTCTATTCCTTCATAATAATAGATTCGTATTATAGTTGGTAGATATTTTCAAAAAAAATTATGTTGGAAAATAATATATCACATAATAAGATAATAAATATAAAAATACATGAAATCATACAAATGTTAAAATAATAATTTTGTATAAAAATCTACTCTGGCGCCATCGTAGTAATACTTTATATTGTTACACACATTTTGCATATATGAAATACATTTTTTAAAAAGATAAAAAAAATATAGACACTAATAAAATGAAATTATTAATAATATGAAAACGATGTGCAACACACAACTTATATGCACTATTCAACACAATAAACAATATTTTATTTCATATGCGTTATAAAATATAAAAATTAAAAGAATATAAGAGCACTTTTTTATTATTTTTGAGTCGGAAAAGTGGACTCACTTCAATAATAACTTTTAGTATGTATGAAAATTTTCTCAATATTCACTGTAACTTAACAATATCGCATACAATATTTTGAATTTTTCCGCAACCTTCTAAAAATTCGTTTCATAGACAAAAATTCTTGATTTTCTCTTGCATCACACATTCACTAATAAAACTGTATCACCTTACTTAATTTTGAACACATCTCTTTGAGAAATCTGCGTCATCAACTCACAGATGTTCAGGGATGCTGATAAGAAACAATGAGAGGTGTACATATCGAACTAAACAAGTTTGTCCTCTTAATGTTTCGAGACATATACAAAATTATAATGCTTGTATTCTCCCTTATCCACTGTATAATATCCAAAATTAGACTTGAAGTTATTAAGTTAATTTTAATTTTAGATAAGGATAATTTCGAGAAATAGTGAATCCTGATATATGGCCGGTATATCAAAACACACAATTTCAAAATGAAAAAATTTTTAATGACATGCAATAAGATTACTGCTGAATAAAATAATTAACAAAACAATTGAATTCAATGGAGAAAAAAGAATACAACTTGACTTGACTTTTGTTTCTTATAAAAATCAATATATCTAGTATTAGTTCTCTCATTAGTCATTTTTCTAAAAACTTAATTTATATCTTTCACCTTTAAAACACCAACTCATTCGACATCTTAAGATAAAATTATGAGAAGTATATTAAAATTTCTCAAAATTTTGTATGACTAAACCTATATACTTTGTTTTCTCAATTAAAATATAAAGAAAATATCTCATTTATAACACAACTATATTATAAAAATTAAATACCATATCATATCATATATTATTCTTTTTCGTAAAGTTCTGTTCAGCAAAACTCAGTTATTTCAATGTTACTAAAATTGGAAGTATACAATTTAACTGACCTCCACTTTGCAGCGCCAGAAACCCTTTGTGAACGGTAATCCAGATGCTGTTGTCACGTTATTTCACTAGTAAAATTTTATTTATTTATTTATTTTTCAATGTTGTTGCTTCACTATTTCACAGTATTACCGTGCAGACTTTCCGGCGAAAAAGATTTTTTCCTTTTAATTCCGGCAACCTGACGTCTTCAGCCAAGAGGTTGAGTGCCGTCGAAGTTCCATAAAATTCTCCATATCAGTTATTACGTTCGTTGGCGTTAGTTTTTATATTAAATTATTTTATAAAAAAGATTAGTTTTTTACGTTAAGATTTGAAATCCATTCGCAGATAAAAAATCCTACCGGCTTTAATTCTGTCATGATTTTAAAGACAGAATCAGATTAAGAGTTAGAAAAAGGGACGGTCTTTATTCAACCAATTTTACATCTGTTCTGAACGAGAGCAGGGAGGAAAAAACACGTCATGGTCGTGGTTTCAAGTGGATAACACTTGAAAAACATATGGTAAGTATCGCTGCTTTGAAGAAGGTGCTTGCAAGTTAATGCTGACATATGTTGACTATTAAATCTAACGATCTGGAATTAGACATGTTTTTTGGCTAGGCCATATGTTCGGAAGAAATAAATGGGAGATTAGTTTGATACTTGAATATGGGGACTGAGAAAGATGAGGCAAGTGCTAGATAGGGAATTTAATTTTTAATCTAATTTAATTATCCTTACATTTATATATATATATATATATATATATATATATATATATATATATATATATATATATATATATATTTATTAAAATAACTATTTATTAAAACTATTTAATTGAGTCAAAAACAAAAAAAAAATTATGTTAATCTATTTTTAATGCTGCTTTTCCATTCATAGCAAATACAATAAAATAAACCATACAAAGAAAGAATATAATAGAAAAATTTTGAAGCTTTAAATCAAAATTGTTAGCGAATAAATTCTTCTTATGATATATTAGCAAATTTTCCATAAGTACATTATTGCAGAAAAGCACACTTATTGATAAAAAAAATTATTATGATAAAAGAGATTACAAAAAGTTTTACTTCTGTACCTTACTTTAAGCTTTAAGATTTGACTTCAAGCTTTGCTTAAAACAAAATTTTAAATGGATCTCTTATATAAGTGAAAATATTTCATAAAGGAAAATTATATTTATCAATTTTACTAGGGGCCGCGGGGTACAGGGCAGATTCTAGGATATAGGCCGCCCGTGAGTAAAGACCTAATGTGCCGCCCTGCTAGAGAATTTTTCATATTTGGACTAATACTTAACGCTGACGCTATAAACTCATCTACCTGTATTAAAGTATAACATTAATAAAATCTAAATACAATTCTAAGCGCAGCATCCCTATTTTTTTGCCGGCTAATAGCTTACAGTAGAGACAATATACTTTAATTAAATAAACAAAAATACTGCCTTCGAAACAAAAATAGACGCTTTATAATTAGAAATACAAAATAGCTGTACTCTTACTCAGAAAATATAATCCAATAAAAAAAGTACTACAGCATAAATCTCGTGAAACAAAATGTATATAAATCAGTTCTTATACAAAAATAAATAAATAAATAATTTTTTTAAAAAAAAGACTCCTAATAATTAACTATAAAATAACTTTTTGGGCTTTCTGAGACGCAAATTTGTCAATAGTTTCGAAGAAATATATTTTTTCTGAGATTTCGGATTCAATAGAGAGATGATTGCTAAAACTGAAAGCCTTTCTTGTATCATACTATTTCTCGAGTAATTTTTAATAAATTTTATTTACTGAAATTTCCCCCCTGAAGCTAGGGAAACAGGCAAGGTTAAAAAATTCTTATTACTTGAGCAAAACTTGGAAATCATTCTTGACTATAATTTCTAATATCTCAATTGGCTGTTTCTACCTGGAAAAATATTTTTGAATGAAGTCATTTTCTATAAGGGTTGTATAAGACGTCTATATTTTTCACAATACTTCCTTCCTCCTGTACCTGTAACTTAATATTCCAAGTCCATTTTAGGCTTTTATGAGATCATCATCAGAAATGATGTGAAACTCACACAGAAAGCAGAATATCAAATAGCATTTAGATAATAAGGTAAACTGTCTATTAGCTGAAGAGATCACGAATTGCTGGAAAGAATTTGAAGCTGGTTCATCGCTGTGCTCTCATAAACAAATAAATAGACCTTTTTCCTGAGTCTCGAGATGGGAAATTTGGGATCAATACCTAAATCTCTACCAAGTGTTGTTATTGAATTGACAGATGATTTAAGGTTTTCATCAGGTCTTTGGAAAACTAAATATTTTTTTTAAGATTAACTAAGTCATTAACACATTCCGCGATGTTTAATTTAGGATTTTGAATTAACGTACTCAATACATCAACACTTGATGATAAATCATACCAAATTAAACCTAAACACAAATTTAAATGTTTTAATTTTTTTTAATGTCTCTGTGATGATATCTTCAATTAAGGCATTTAATGCGGTAATAATATTTTTAGGTCTTGTTTAAGAGGTTTAATAGCGTTGATGCGACTTTCACTCCTTGTTTCTCTTAACGGTTTTTCACGTGTTCTTTTTTCGTAAATCCGATGTATATGGGCGCACAGAAAAGTAATCACGCACCTCTTGTACCATATAAAGAAAAACCAGAAACGAACGACGAGATATTTTATGTATGAGCCGCCCACTAAAAGCACATTAAAAAAGTGAGGTTTCTTTCTTATTTTTAACTCGATTGATTTTGAGGATACGATAAGAGTCTCATTCAGTTAATATATTATAAGTATGGATTATATAATTCAATAAAAAGGATAAGTTTAATAATCTTTTTAAATTTGTATTGCCATTACTTTTGATCAGGACCTATAATATACAAAATTGTCACAAAAACACGGTTCTTTTTTTTTTACACATAACTCTAAATTTTGTTCGTAGTAAAATGGATAGAATTTTTATTTCATATATTCTAAAAAACGGGTAGAACAATATCTGTTGGAAATAAACCTTCAACCTGCTTTTACCTCAATTTTCAATCGCACTTGGAATTTTCATTATGCCAAGTGTATCAGATATCGCAATGCTATTTAATCATGAGTGAGTGAATATTAACGTCGCACTGTTCAGCTACACGAGGGCTTTTGGCGACGGACCACGTATTTTTGAACCATGGTCAAGTGATGTGGACGACACCTGAGCTGGCATCCCCTTTCCTAACTACCACATCACTCCAGACCAACGGGAAAACGTTTGAGCTCTCGACAGATTTAACGTGCATCGTTCCCCTACATGGCGGATCTTTAGTAGTACAAGGCTCGAACTCATGACATGCCTGCTAAGATCATATACCTTGACCACTGGGCTACCAAAACTCAACACTTTTTTGAAATGGATCATTCTGATAGTGAATCCTACTTTATTTACTATTATATTGATGATTTCATAGCATTTGGTAGTAGTGAATTTAGATCAAATATATTACGATCTACTCTAACTACCTTTTAACTTATTAAAAACTAACCTTAACTGTAATATGGTTGAATTTTTGGATTTGGACTTGTATCTAGTCAACATCTAGCTAGAGTAGTGGGTAATATTCATGACAAAAGAGATTGTTTTAAATTCCATATAATGGAACTGTGTGCATGGTAACAGCAATTTATAGAAATATTATTTTGAATTTTTTTTACTTCGAAATCATAACTTAACTACGCACAAAATAAATAAATTCTAAAATGTTAAAGTCTTCCATTACTGATTGGATCATGAAAATACCCCATAAACTTCTTAAGGACGTATCTACATCATAAATGTACATTAATTGTCTTGTAACTTTTGGTTCCAAAATCACTACACATCGCTAAGATCACAAAGTTAAATATATTAAGGACCCCCAATAAACAGCCCAAACAGCAGTTTTCATGCTGTGTAGATCATTGATATTATTTCCAATATTCATATTATAATATCATTGAATTGTTATATTAAAATGTCGGTGGTCGGTTACGACCTCTTAGACTTTTTCTATCACTAACTTTTTTCTCTGTTTCGCTTTTAAGATCCAAAAGACGTACCCATACACTTTTGGATAAACTCAATCACTCTAAATTTCCCCCTTGAAAATCATATGCATTTGCGAACATCAGAAACTTATTCAATGGGATAAGTTGACGGATTATTGGAGAACCTGCTTCTTGCAGGGAAGCTCAATCTTCTTTCTTTAGAGAACTGGGTGATTACATGTGTTCAGCTTTTATCTTAGCCCTTTGCTGCATTTAAGATATTAAAAATTTAAAAATTATAGATCCAAATGATTAAAGAGAAGCATTAAAAATTAGAAATTTACATTAGGTGCATAAAATATTAAATTTAGGTGTTAAAATGGTTAAAAACATTTTATTAATATGTATGTGTGTGCTGTTTGTGTTGTACAGTGAAAAAGAGATTCAATTTCTACCGCGATACTGGTTCCGCGAGCTTGTTCCTAAGCAGGGAAGAGAAATTAATTCGGCGCACAGAACCCGCACGTCGAAAATCTCCCCTCTTCAGAAAGATACGAGGGGAAACACAGGATCTCCCAGCAGAGCTCATTTGCAGCGCATCAAAAAAAAGGATTTAAAAAAGTGAAAATCGATAGTTTTTCGAAAATTCTTAACAAATTTCTACATTTTAGTAACTAATCAACTAATAACCGACCGAGTTTTTTTTTTTTATTAGTATGCATCTCTTTTGGCATGTTAGTGTGGGTGGTGCATTCATATGTAATATGTGTGTGTTGGCTTTATGGAGCAAGAGCCAATTTTGGCTAAACTGTATTCATTACTTAATTTGGATATGTACCTTGATGACAGTAGCTTTACATTCATTTCAAGATTCTTTACTTCCTTGGGAAATACTGTGACTAGAATTTTTACAATTCTTCAAAATTTTATGATGTGTTACAGTGCCGAAGTTAATTGGTTTCTCGTTCATTTATCTGGGAGCTTTTTCTGAAAATACTTTTTTACAATGTGTTTACATTTTTTTGTCTATGTGCTATCTGAAATTTGATTAACCTACCTAGTCACAAAGAAAGATTGTCCCCATCAAATTAAATTATCCTCGCTTATTCAGTCATAAGTCCGAAATTGCTTTTGACTCGCTGGGTTACTTTTCCTCTTTTTGTTGAATTGTTTTACTTTTTGCCTTTATATATTTAATGTTATTTAGTGATTATTGAATTATGTTTTGATTATTTATCCTTACACGTTTTTTGATGTTTCTTACGTTCTTTGCTCATACATACATATTTCATGCACATTCACATATACACATAGCATGATGTAACAGTCTGTGATATATAAACTCTATGTTTTTATTTTTAAAAAAATGTTTGACTTCTTATAAAACCATTCAATAGATAGCCTTAAATTGTATTACAAAGGTGAAAAAAAAGATCACATTATTATGACCATTCCCTACCTCAGACAATCAGTGAATAGCCAATAAAATATGGCAGATGGCACGAATTGGTGCATGGCGTGGCGTGGAAAATGATCTAAAATTTCAGTTATGAAACCCTTTGCATTCTACATTCATCACCCCGTTAATGGGGCCTGCCTTTTTTAAAAAAATTGATTTTTGTAGAATTCTATACAGGAAACTGAGATTTCACGAGCAAGAAAAAACTATCTAGGCTGTGATTTTACCTTACTAAAAGAAAAACACACCCTTCCTCTCTAAATTGAATAAATGCAGTTTTGTCTCTTCATCAGTACACAACTAAACTCCATGTATTACTTTTTAGGGTGAGCAATACAACTGGGATTCAAAGGTTCAAGGCCTAATTTTAGGATCCTTCTTCTATGGATACATCGCCACCCAATTGCCTGGAGGGATTCTCGCCGAAAGGATCGGGGCCAAATGGCTGTATGGTGGAGGGACCCTGGTCACAGCCGTCTTTTCTCTGCTCACTCCATTAGCTGCCAGTTGGGGAACTGCCACTTTCATCACAGTTCGAGTTCTAGAAGGTTTATATATAGAGAGATAATTTCAAAATTCCATCTATTAAACTAAGTCAAATAATTTTCATTTGCTGTCAAACCCCGATTTAACGAATTCATTAGGAACGAACATTTTATTCGTTAATTGGAGTTATTCATAACATCGGGTCTAAAAAAGATACAAATTGTTTGTACTTACCATTCGGAAATTTTATAACAAGCAGCTACACAAAAACTATTCATAGTTAGGAATTACTGCACACTATTTATTCAGCCGCCGAAGATTATTACGCACCATTTAATTGGGAAATTTTTAAGTACTGACTAATAGATGCTTGGCAATCTTTTTGAAACCCGAATCGGAAAAGTTCTTTCTCGACTTTACGCAGAGAATAAAACACTGCGCCATTTACATCCTGCTGCATAAGGTATGTCTTCGCAGTTTAAGGACAATGTAAAGCATAAGAAAATGTAACAGTTTTGAAAGGAGTTTTATTACCCATTTCTGAAATAGAATCGCTTAAAAATCAACAATTTCCTCAGCGCTTCACAAATTTTCTGCAAAACCGTATGTATAATTAAAAATATGTCGTTCATTGTGGAGTGATATGAGATAATAAAGGAATTTCCAGTTCAATTCAAAATTCCCGCGATTGGTAACACTCATAACTTATCAGCACCTGAGTGAGTGAATATTAACGTCACACTGTTCACTTACACGAGAACTTTTGCCGACACCTGAGCGGGCACCCACTTTTCTAACCACCACACCAACAAGAGGACGTTTGAGCTCTCGACAGATTTAACGTGCATCTCTCCCCTTACATGGCAGGTCTTTAGAGGTACTGGCCTCGAACTCATGACACGCCAGCCATGATCCGATACCTTGACCACATGGATACCGCGGCCACCATCTGCACCTGAAAAGTCTGATAATGGGTTGAACCCTTTCCCGTCTAAATTAGCTGCTTACAAGAAAAGCCTTTTTATTTTCCGAACAAAAAGGATATGTCATTTGAAAAGAAATCCAACTTTTTCTAATCCAACCTAGTATATTTTTTTTCCCCGGCTGTTGAAATAATTTGTTAATTCAGGGTGTATTATTCTTTAAATAGGGGTATTTTTGGCTTCATTTTAAATCGGGGTAAATAAAAATTCCTTAGATCGTGAAATTCGTTTAGTAGGGATTCGGTATATCGGGTTCCGACTGTTTATTGACCAGTCTATAATCCAATTATAAAATTTAAATGTTTATTACCTTCTTATGAACTTTTTTAAAAATACAAATAGGGTGTGACATTTCCAGCAGTGAATTCCATGATCGGTCGGTGGTCTCCCAAAACAGAAAGGAGCCGGATCTCCACGATTATCTTCACGGGATCTCAACTGGGGAACGTGATCGCCATGCCAGTCTCCGGATGGTTGAGTAGCACGGATTTACTGGGAGGATGGCCATCCGTTTTTTATGTCTTCGGTAAGAAAATTATTATTCTTCTTTTCAAATCTGTGTGACATTATAAATTTAAAAATAATTTGAACTATATTTAATTAAAAGTTTTCAATATAATACGGTAGAGTAAAAAATAAGGCTATAAAAATGTGAATACATGAAATGTAAGAATTTATACTGCAACAAGTAATAGAAAAAGAAATTTTTTAAGTTAATTTCTACTTTGAACGGATGAATAGAAAGCATTTTATTACGATTGAAAATTTGAATAAGATATATATATATAGGGAGAGAGAGTGTGAACTAATAGTAGGAATTGAAAAAGAGCAGGATTTGTCTGCATTGTTGTAACAATGCAAACCTGATTTGGTCAATTTGGCTGAAAAGTAGGTTTTCGACGCCAACTTTTGTCTTTGTTTTAACAATTACATTGTTACAACAATAGAGTCGAATCTAAGATGGCTTCAGAAACCGGTAAAAATGAAACCACCTTTTCAAGTTTTGATACAAGTTGCCAAAAGGTCGCTAAGTCGCCAAAAATAATGCCAGCGTGGCTCTTTTTGTTATACTTTAAATAATTAGTTTTAATCAATTAAGTTTTCTCAATTATAATTAAATTACTGTATTGTCATCCAGAATAATCTTTTATATAAAATTTCAGCTCGATTAAGCGGTTTAAAATGTATTTTTTTAACGATTGAAAATTCTCTCCACCAAGATAAATAAATATATAGAGAGTGGGAGCTATATAGCAGAGGAATTGGAAAAAAAAGCATACAGAATATAAAGCATTCCACATATAGTTTATCTTTAACTTTATTAAATGAAGATAAGAGGTGCCCGCATGCGTTGAGTTGCCCGTCAGTGGTCACGTGTGAGGAAATTAATCACGATTGGGTCAATAGTCGTCTAGCTACAACAGCATATACATGTTAGCTCTGCTATCAAATTGCATCAAAGAGGAGCAACAAGGAGTGACCAGATTTTTGTGGTCAGACGATGCGTAAAAGGCTTAAATTCACAAGAGTCCCACAATATGAGGGAAGGGATTTATCACGTAAGCACCTCTTTTTTTTTCTCCCTGTTAATCGAATTTTTTAAAAGTAGTCAAACATGCGAAACACCAAAAGGAGTGGGACGACTGTCAACCTCAACCGCTGACGACAGCAGTTATGATTTTAATTAAGTATTTGTTATTAATATTTCTATTAATTAATGTTAATTATTTATCCAATAATTTATTTCGTACTGTTCTTTGTTCCTGAAAATCTACAAAATGAAAAAAAAAATGAATATTTGGCTGCCTATTAGGGTAGGGTATGAGAATGATAGACATTCGACCGTAGACCACCACGCCGCGGCCCCCTTTGTACGTACCAAAGTGCCCCCACTTCCCAGGTGTGGTGAGGTAAGATAAGGAAAAAAGGTCAACAATATATTTATTATAACTTAATAATAAATACGGAATATGTACTTACTTACGTAAATAAAATAAAAAAAACTCATTTTTTGAAACAGCGTTTAAAGCAAAATACAAACGTAATAATAATAGCCACAAATATAATAAGATTTAATGATGTATTTATAATCAAGCAATTAAAAATACATTAAAAATGTAAAACATTTTCATCTAAAATTAGTTCTCGTAATTATACCTGTAATCTAGAAGACTTAGTCGGCGTACTGTCAGCCAATCTTGAATATTTCCGTATATAATTACCAACTGATAATCTTCAGGCGGTCACACCAAATTGTCTTGGTGATCCACCGGTTGATCGTGATGAACGTAATGACCACCCCAGCCATAGACGAATTCGCATCTTTAAACAACAGTTATGGCTCTACCAATCGAATTATCCACGATGAACTCAAAATCTGTGAAGAATATGCGCGATGATGAATCCACGAATACTTACCGTAGCAATCAACAGTTTAGTTTTTGATGTCCTGGAACATATTTCCTACAGAGGAGATTTCACTCTCTTAAACTTTCATCTCTGGGTTCCTCAAGAAAGCTTTCAGAGGTCGTCGGTTTGCCTCACGGACGCAGTGCGAAAGTGGCTTCACAACCAACCGAAAACCTTCTACCAAAAGACTACGAAAATTCGCGGCTTGCTGGACCAAATACATTGTTCAAGGTGGAGACTAGATCGGAAAATAATGTGTATTCGTTGCTGTTGCAATGTAAAATGTTCGGGTGGAATCTTGCAACTCAATTTTGAAGTGGATGTCTTCAACCGATTGATGAAATTTTGTATACACGTTTAGTTTGGATGACAATGCATGTTTTGATCATTTATATCCCGATATCGCAATTAGTTAAAAAGATATTAATTAAAGTAATTTGTTCGGGTGGAATCTTGCAACTCAATTTTGAAGCTGATGTCTTCAACCGATTGAGCCGAAATTTTGTATACACGTTTATTTTTAATAAAGTTTCTGAATGAAAAGTGTAATTTTTGCCTCACTTGTATATTCATTCTAACATAGCGCTTAACAGTTATTATAATGCATCCTTCTTCTAATACATTCATAAATACCAAAAACCACCGTAAAAGGTATATGAGTTTAATAATTGACTTTGGAAGTTGAAGTGGAACATCAGTAAAGTAAACATAGTTATGTTTCATTATAAGCATTTTCTATCGAAAAAGAAAAGAAAATCGTTTGGTGAGATGGTTGCATTTCAGGTTCTGAACTTAACGATTTTAAAAAGAATAAAAAAAGTCTTCTAAATTCTATTAAGATAAAGTGTTCTTAAAGAAATCCATCAAAATCAATATATTTAACCTCATGATTTTATGTAGTTTTTATATATTCCTCTTTTGAAATTGAATTTTTCTTCGAAATTAAACTTAATCATAGTAATTTAAATTTTTCAGGTAGCATATTATTCTAAATATCATACGAGGAACAGAGAAGTTAACTTAAAATTTAAAAAAAGTCGCATTTCGCATTCTTAATATATCATATAGGATAAATATATATATATATAGATAGATAGATAGATAAATAACTTAAAATATTAAAAAATAGATAAATATATATATATATAGATAGATAGATAGATAAATATATATTTATATATTCTATATATATATATATATAGATATAGATAGATAGATTTTAAAATAAATAGATATTAATATGCATCTTAAGCATCTCTTTTCACTCTTTATTTTAGTCTAAAATCGATAAGCAATCACAATCCTTTTTAGCCATTTCATAAAATGTATTCCAAAAGCCTTAGCGTTTTATTAACAATGGTCAAAAAGTATTCTCAGCTCTCGCGTGAACACATTAAAACGAAATTTTTTCTTAGGGTCTCTTGGATGTGTTTGATTTCTCGCTTGGAGCGTTTTTATCTACGAAACTCCTTCGCAACATCCGAATATTTCCAAAGAAGAACTCCTGTTTATTGAACAAAACAAAAATGAGAATACAAAACAGGTGAGTTGTTATCCTTGGAATCCCTCTATAAGTATTAACATGGCCAATCCTAGGGTGTCGGCCGCCCGCGTGAAAAGACCTAATGTGCCGCCTCTCTGGAGAATTTTTCCTATATGTATTTTGACTAATACTTAACTTTGACGCTATAAATTCATCAACCTGTATTAAAGTAAATCATTAGTAAAATGTAAATACAATGGACTAAATTCATGTGACGGCATAGTCACATGATAACTGATCAATGTGTTTTCGGCCAATCAGTTCGTAAATTAATGCGACGTTATAATTATATCATAAATATAATCACGCGTTTCCAGCATATTAGTTCATGTGCTTCACTGTTGCCAACTTTTGCTTTTTGCTGAAACTTTCTTTTAGAAAGTACATATTTGTCAACGATATAATAATGTGTGTGTATGCCCACATAGTTAAACTAAATGCACTTAATTTAAAAGTATTCGTATAATGTATTTTTTTTAAATTTTGAAAACTGTTTGAAGAATTTTAACACACGTGAACTCTTTACCCAATCATCATATTTTAAATGTTATCTAAACTTTACAAGTTGAACAACTAATATATCAATTTTTAATTAATGGGAAACAAATGATTGCCGTTATCATGTGACCATCATGAATTTAGTCCATTCTAAGCGCAGAACCCTTTCCTTTTTTGACCAGCTAATATGTCACAATAGTGACAAAATACATAAGGTATCCAACCACTCTAAAATCATGATTGTTTCAAAAATTGACAAGTTTTTTTATAGTCCAGCAGTCCAGAAGACGAGCAGAGGGGAGAAGCAAGGAGAGAGCAGGGACATGTAAAGAAAGACTTTACCCCCTGCACAAAAGTCACACTACGCAGGTGACCGCTTCTAAAGCGCGCCAAGGCCGTCTGATGAGCCCTGGAACTGCTGCACTGTAGAGATAGGCCAGGACTCTTAGCTGCGTACCAGTGGTGAGCAGGAGGGTTTCGCCAAGTTAAATTCATTTTATTTCTTTGGAAGGAAGGGATTTCCGTATGGGTTAAGACAGTGGAACTGGGGTTAGGGAGAGATCACCTAGTCCATTCGCCATAGTCCATCTTATTAACTTAATAAAAATACCAAGTGTTTTTATTTTTCATTCCCTAGAACAAAAACTACAAGTGTTTTAGTAAAAGCAGATGTCATAACTTTAAACAAGATGTCAAACTTTAAAATGCGTTTTATTCGAAATCGGTTTTTTCGGAAAGCTCAAACGGGGACAGCGATTGCTCAAAAAGTTTTGAAAATAATTTGCTGAAATTTTTTGTTTATATTTTGTATGGCAGTAGAAGTGTTTTAACTTTCAGATTTATCAATCACTGTTTTATTTCAAAACTTACAGTCCTTTATGTGAATATAATCAATGTTTCTCTTTAAGCAATTTCATATAAACACTAAGATAAAGTGTTCTAGTTTTTTGTAAAAATTAAATATGTCTTATCCTGAAGGTCATTTCAAACATGAATAACAAAATAACACATCAAAATTGAAAAATTCAGAATTTGCTCATAAAATTTTTGTGCAGAGCGGACCCCATTTATGTAATTTTTGGTACATTCTCACCAGTTTTTTCCTATTTTAATAATAATATTTTTTTTTTTATGTTTTCTTCAATTTTAGGATTTTTTTCCTTAAAATATATTAAATAAAACTAAAAAAAAATCTCCATACCTCCACTTTTTCAAAAAAAAAGTCGCAAGTAGTTGGATACCTTAATTAAACTATAAACAAACAAAAATATTACAATAAATAGAAAAACAAAATAAAAATAGACATTTTATAATAAGAAATACAAAATAACTGTACTCTTACTCAGAAAATATAATCCAATAAAAAGTACTAAAGCACAAATCTCGTGAAACTAAAAGTATATAAATCAGCCCTTCTACAAAAAGACTACCTAATAATTAACTATAAAATAGCTTTTCTGACTTTCCGAAAAGCAAGTTTGTCAAAAGTTTCGGTGAAATCAATTTTTTCTGAGATTTCAGATTCAATAAAAATGATGGTTAAATCTGAAAGCCTTTCTTGTGTCATATTATTTCTTGAGTAATTTTTAATAAATTTTCATTTACTGAAACTTCTTTCCCCTGAAACTAGAGAAACAGGTAAAGTTAAAAAATTCTTATTGCTTGATTAAAATTTGGAGGTCATTCTTGCCTATAATTTTTAATACCTCAATTGGCTGTTTTTACCTGGAAAAATATTTTTTGAATGAAGTCATTTTTTTAAAGGGTTGTAAAATGTGTCTATATTTTTAACAATACTTCCTTCTTTCTGTACCTGTAACTTAATATTAAAGTCCATTTCAGGTTTTCATGAGATCATCATCAGAAAAGTTGTGAAACTCGTACATAAAGCAGAATATCGAATAGCACTCAATCGTCCATTTGCTGAAGAGATCGGAATTGCTGGAAGGAATTTGAAGCTAGTCCCTCATAAACAAATAAATAGACTCTCATCACAAATAATAGACTTCCTTCATAATCAAATAAATAGACCTTTTTCCTGAGCTTCGAGATGGAAAATTCGGGATCAATACCTAAATCTGTAGCAAGTGTTGTTACTGAATCGACAGATATTCTTAAGTTATCATATCTTTGGGAAACTAAATATTTTTAACGATTATCTAAGCATTCAATGCGTTCCACGATGTTTCATTTAGGATTTTGAATCAGTTTATTCATCAATTCAAGATAATAAATTATGGCAAATTAAAATTGAATACAAAAACTTTTCCCTGTGTCTAATGGTATCTTCAATTAAGGCATTTAATGCGGTAATAATTTTTTAGGTCTTGTTTAAGAGGTCTAATAGCAATGATACGAACTTCAATCCTTGTTTCCTTTAACGGTTTTAATGTTTGACTGTGTTCACGTTAGTCAGTTCACGTGTTTTTTTGGTAAATGCTATCGATATGGGGACGCAGAAAAGTAATTACATACCTCTTGTACCTGATAAAAAAAGAACAGAAATTTCACCAATGAAGTAGGCAGCGTATGATTCATTCAGTTCTATCTTTGATGATTTTCTAAATGATAAACGCTAATCTCTTTTCACATACCCGTTTTCAATTTCTTTGCAAGACATTAATTGCTACTCATCCCGAAATATCAATCGAAATTATTGACATACATCACCACACTACACTAAAAAGCAAACATAAGAAATTTATTTCAACTGCAAACATGATTTTGCGGCCAGATATAGCTGTATATATATATATAGATATAGATATGTTTCTATGTATAAACAAATGTTTTCTACTAAGAACATAATAAAAAATCAATCTTACTCAAAATTAACTGATATGCATTTAAAACGACTTATGTTTACTAGCATCTTCAAGAGAGAGAACTAATACTGTTATAAAGATTACTTGGTAAAAAAAACTCACAGATTCAAAAGCCGTATTAAGTAAGTACTATTGCTTAATAAGTATTTAGAAGCAAATGTTCCGAGTTACTCATTTTTATTTTATACCTAACCTAACTAATTGAACTTGCATAAAGTTGATTAACAATATAACCTATAAAAGTTTGTACTTTTATATTTATTATATTATTTTTAAATTGGAAGTGGCAAGCAAAACTTTTTTTGTCGGGAAGCGAAAAGATGGGCCACCCACGATTTAGTGGAATTATTGCCTGCGCAAAATCGTTATGATTCGACGGCGTGAAGTTAAAGAAATGTTTGTTGTGACTACAAATTCTTGACGACTGCTCAATTCGAACAAAAGACAGCCACAAAAGACAAACACACATTTTCACAGATTTTTTAATTAGAAGTAAATGCACTCGTATTGTTTACGTAAGGTGATCGTGGGAAAAATGCATTGATGTATGAGAATGTTTAAGCATTGTAAAAATGACAAGATCTCAGAGGTTTTTTATAAGATCTATATTGTGTTCAACATCACGCATCATTTAGTTCTATAAAAAAGTGCAAAAATGCTTTCGATTCTTCTGTTTCTCAAAACATTGGGACCTCCCACACCTCATTTTTTCCTTCAGTGCTCTTTCTCAGAACACCAATACGACCTCTACTTAAATCTGCAAACTGCGTTCGATGCAACCCTGGGGTTCCGTCAAGCACATCCAGGGGCTCTCCACAAGTCAAAATAAAAATTGAAAAAGATAAAGTGAATATGTACGCAAAATAGATTCATGTTATCTATATTTATATAATCACTAGAGAACCTAAAATCGTGTTTTCCAAAGAGGAAATTTAAAACATAAATTCGGCACCACAGGCAGCCTCTTTTTTCAGTAATTTCCTTCATTTCTTATTGAAATATAAAAAAAAATATTAAAACACTTTTTCCTTATATGTACTTTCCAGATTATAAGTATTCTGTTGCTTATGATCCAGGGTTCCATAAAATTAATTTATACTCGCTAGTGCAATGTTTTGCACACCTAACACCTGTAAATAATATTTCTCAGAGAAAAAAAGCTAGAATGTGTGCATAAATCAGAAGGTTTGCCAATAAAGGGGAGGGAACAACTTATCGACATATCAACTGCTTCGACTTAAAACTTACATTTAAACAGAAACGGCTTCTAAATTTCAGGCTGTGAAGTTTGCAGCATACGTAGAAGTTTTACGCAGAGTTATAAACATTTAGCTGCCATTTTGAGCAACGTATTTATGCTATAAACATTTATCTCGACGTATGTGGCAACAAAAATAAAATGCAAAAACAAATTAACGCAGAAAATGAAATGTGACTTTAGACAGCTTCAATGGGCGTAGACTTCCACATTTGTGTAAAAAACAGACACACGTACCCTTGTTACACTAAATATAATACAAGGGTTGAAGGCAGTGGCGTAACGGAGAACATTTGGGCCCCCTGCAAAGTCAGGTTTGGGCCCCCCACGTTGAATTTTACAAAGGATAGGCACTTGCGTCAGTCAGGTTTTGGGCTCCTTAGAACCCTGGCCCCCCTTCGTGATGCGGGGGTTGCGGAGGTGTACGTTACGCCACTGGTTGAAAGAGTGGGTGAATATTAACGTCACACTGTTCAGCTACACGAGGGCTTTTGGTGACGGACCTCGTAATTTTGAACCATAGTCAAGTGACGAGGACGACACCTGAGCTGTCACCTCCCTCTCCTAACTACCACACCACACCAGTGGGAGGACGTTTGAGCTCTCGTCAGATTTAACGTGCATCGCTCCCCTACATAATACAAGGGTTGAAATGACACCTATTGAGCAGATTAATGCTACAAATGCAGAGTTTCTCAAACTGTGGATCGCGCTCCCCTAGAGAGGGCGTAATAACTCTACGAAGGAGGCGGCGCGTGTACATTAAAAAGTCGAAAACAGAAGATTATTTTCAAAAAATATAAGTGGATCAGTACTACACAATGTACTTTATAATTAATTTAACAATACTAAGTTATGAACAAGTGTAACAATTACCAGTGAGTGACCCAATGGGCTTGTCCTATATAAAGTTATATACAAAAACAAACTCTTATCTTGATAATTTGTACGGTTTATAATGAATCCCTTAACTGCCGATTAAAAGTTACGCGATTCTCTCCTCAATACCGCCGTTTTCCACGCAGGCGCGCGAATGTGATGCATGAGGGGGTGGGAAGACAAGGAACAAAGATAAGCAAATTACCTGAAATAAATAAATCCTTCACAAACACTGTCAAAGTCTTTTTAAAAGACGTAAATATACGTTCGGGGCAGTTAACACTTCGGCTGAGCGAGACGTTTATGAACGCCAGTGGCACTTAAGAGGTTTAAGTCGCATTGTAACTTTAATGTCTAAGTATAGTATAATTCAATTCAATACATTATTATTAAAGGTGGGAAGGGGGTGATGGAAATTATGATTAAACACTGGGTTGAAAATGTTGAAAGTTTGAGAAGCTCTGGGCTAAGTGGATATATTACGTGAAACTGCTCTTCAACTAGGAGATGGGGTATCCATAAAAGCAGGCAGATCTATGTACAGTGAAAATCGCTTAACACGAAACTGAGGGTAGTGAAATATTTTTTCGTGTTAAAGGATACCGCAAAAAAACCGTATATTAAACAAATTAAGCTTATTAAAGTACATTTTTATTTACATAAATGTGTATATATGCATGTACTTAATAAAAATCAATGAAAAAAATCATTCACAAGAGTTAAATTAAATTTAATACAAAATTTTCAAGTTTTTTTTTTAAAACAAAACATTTATTGAGTTTTTGGAAAATAATCTGATAATTTTTTGGAATTGTCTTTTTTACTATCGAATTATCCAGAAATTGTTCGATGTTGTCCATTATGTTACTCAATTCACCAATGGAATGTGCTTCTAAGTAAATGCTCATACTTTTTTCATGATGTTCCTCATTTCGGATGATTTGAGAACAGGAGATGCATTTTCACCGTTGGAATTTGTATCAATGATACTTTTCGAACTTTGAACACACTCCGAAATGTCTTAGCCTGTCATGATTGGAACTGTACGCACATTATCATCACGTGCTGCAACGAATTCTTTCAATAATATAATAGGACAATCCAATAATACAGAAAACTAATGCGAAACCATCTCTCTTTCATTTTCACATCCCTCTGAAATGTCTGGTGTTTTCCGTACTTTGTTCATTTCCAGAAGGAAAATTTTTCGTTTTAAGATGGAAAAAAATTGCATGAAAAATGCATAGCAGTTTGTCAGGACCATTGCATTATTTCGTGTTATCCGGTATTTCGCTTTAAGCGTTTTAATGTTAAACGTATTGCACTGTAGATCATGATTAGCATTTAATATGTTTTCTTTTATTATTGTTTTTAGTGCTATATTGTAAATTTTTTATTCGCCTATTTAATTACATTGCAGCTTGTTACATTTTGAGATTCTTTTAAAAAAACCCGCATAAATCCCACATTTTTTTTTTAAATACAGTACTGATGTACCTAACATTATAACAATACTATGTGAATATTGAAGTACTTTTCAAACAGGCTTTGTAATGAAAATTATTTGATCAAAATGAGCTGCAAGATTTTTTCTCAAATATTTTTCTACTAAATATAATTACAAGAAACTGCCTTTTAACGGAAGTATAATATTTTTATTAAAAAGGAAAATGGGCGCTGTTAATGAGCGTTGCAAAACCATAAATAAAAAACACAAAAAAATCACACACTTCTTTCCTCTATTTTATTTTTTCTAACTTGTAAGGCTATTATTAAAGTAAAAACTTTTAATTTTCCCAAATACATATTGAATCTAAATACTCCCATATCTTAGGTAATATTAGCCATATTAAAAATATTTTCGTAAAGCAGCTTTCACAAAAATATTTTTGAGACACTCTTGTTAAATATCAATTCACAGTGCGTTGCCAGTGTCGCAGATAATTTTTAAAAAATCGTTTCTATTGCGGTATAGCCAGCTATGTCACGAACTTTGTTATCAAATGAAGGATGCACGTAAAATTAATGGACAATGTGTGTGAACCGACAAACTGTTCACTAACGTTCTGTTTTTCTTAAACTAAGCTATGCTATCGGGAAATCGAGACATATTTTGATTTTTCAAAAACTATTTAAAATTCAGCATATTTATTGAACTTATTATAAGATTTATTTTCAGAAACTGCTCAAAATTTTGCTTGATTGATAGAACTATATGCGGCCGCCCTCATGCCGTGCACGCGCTGCACACCTGCTAGAATCGGCTCTGAGTATTAATCTTTTAAAACTAAACGTAACATATGACCAATTTTAAGTTTTTGATTAATGAATTCTTCATGACATTTTCTGTTAAATATATATATAATTATTAATTTTTTTTTCTGTTTGTCCATTGAAAAATAGCGACCTAGAGTCATTTGAAAAGTTCTTGGAAAAATAAAACGCAGGAAAGGAGCTTTCAAAACTGATAACGTAAAAACCTTTTTAAAAATAAAATAAAAGTGATTTTGACAATACGCATGATCCTACACGCCGAATGGCGCTGACAATCAGGAAGAGGGGGCTTTCATAAGCCAGCGCACAATCGTATGATTGAATAAACGTGACTATTACCCGCCGATAGTACGGAACACTTTGGTAAGCGAAACATGCCAGGTAAACGCGTGCTAGAAGACATTTCTCAAAGTTAAGCGAGTTTGAGAGGCCTGATCAACGGGATGAAAACGTTTCAGCTGCAGGCAGGTCGACGCGCCGTGTTGCCCTGGACAGGTGGATCGTTCGTGGTAGTGTGCCGTTAGAAATTGTTGGGAGCAGTGGATACGAGAAGGTACCCACTCGCGCGGAAAACCGGGTCTGGGCACGTACCAGAAGACCACGAAAAAGGATCGTGCGGCAAAATTGTGGACAATTACAATGAACGTTCCACGATACGAGCAGAATGTCAGGTATTTTGTTCCACAAACAATTTAGCCTGACGCATTGGAGAAGCAAATCTTAAATCCAACGCCCTTTCCGTGCACTCCTTTAACACCAGAACATCAGCAACTGCGTCTACAGTGGTGCCAGAACAGATCAATGTGGAATGTCACAGATTGGCAAAAGGTTGTGTTTAGTGATGAATCCCGGTTTGTTTTGGGGACAGATGATATCCGTGTACAAGGGTGTGGAGCCCTTGAGCGACGACCCCCCACACTGTTTACGTCACACTGCCCGCACAGCTGGTGTTGGTCTAGGGGCCATAACTATGATGAGTCCACCGTTTATTTGTGATGCGTTGTCAAAACGGGCCAACGTTACGTTGATGAAATTCTTCGACCCCATATATGACATTTCCTAAATGGTCTCCCAGGGGAAATTTTCCTGCAAGATAATGCTCGTCCGCATTTTACAGCAAGAATTGCTCAAGACTTTTCACGTCATTTTTGACTTTTCCATGGCCGGCCCACACTCCCGATTTGTCCACTTAGAGCACGTGTGAGATCAGCTAAAACGGCACCAATGCCATCGTACGTCACTCTGTATATATTTAGAGTTGGCTGTTCAAGATTTGCTTGAAGCCCATATGCCTATGCAGACAACATAAGGTGTCTAATCAACTCAATGCCGGACCGGTGGCGGCATGTATTATGTTTTAAGCTGGAGGTGGTGCGACGCGCTATTGAAGTTGCCCAGTATTTGTGTCATTCCACACCCTGTATTCGTTTAATGGTCTTGTTTTTGAATCAGCATGTGAATCTCTCATCTGTGTCATTTTGTATTAAATTTCATTTTTAATTCGATGCTTTTTCTTGGGTCGCTATTTTCAATGTTCCTAAGTGTAAAGATTAATTTTTTTTTCTGTTTGTCTGAAAACTGAAAGTAGATGTCTTATGTTGTCATTTGAAAAGTTCTTGGAAAATGGAACACAGGAAAGGAGCTACAAAACTAATAACAATAAAAACCTAATTTTTTAAAAATAATAATAATAATGAACACATCACACCAAATTCTGTGCACTGATCCTACAGAATGGCCTTGTTAGTGCTGATTTGGGATTTCATGGCGCAACAAAACCACTTTTCCACTTAGGCACGTGATCTAGAGCGAAAAGTGGGATTTAAATTACAATGAACGTATACCACCTATAAAATGACGTTATTTTGTTTCTATTGCCTTGTATTGAAAAAGACGAGAGGGTTTAGTTATTGGCTTTAACGACTGAACGAACTCTTTTGCATTAAATATGAGAGGTCAGACGACCGTATACATATAAAAAATATTCGCGTTTTTAAGAGGGTGTGTTTGATATCATCACAGTAGATATAAATAAGAATACTCGTTGGTAGTATTTTTATTTGTTGTGAAATTTTTGTCTACAAGAGGCCTTCCATTCACGGGCAATGCAAAACGGTTTAGATCAAAAAGGGTTTTCTTAGGGTGCCTTGAATTCATAATGGAGTTTGGTCCGTTTCTTTTCCTTGTTTGGCAAAATATGGTAACAAAAGTAAAGGAAAGCCTGATCTGTTATCTGACATTTGTAGCGAGTTCATAGGCGTAACGGGCAAAAAAAACCTAGCCAGAAATTTTAAGAGATCAAATGCGCACGTCACTTTTCACTCATTATTGACTCAATACCCGACGCTTCCCACACCGACTAGTTGGCTGTAGCACTTGGATACGTTTCTGCCAGCAAATCCTGCACCAATGAACGCCTCGTACGAATGCTATCGGACGTCTCTATCATAAAGCTGAAGTTTATGGAAGAAGCAGCTCTAACTTGCGTTCCAGAATTTGAACTAGATTTAAAATACTGTTAAGGCAAAATTTACAACAATGCTTCAAATATGTCGGCACGATAACGATATGTTTTCAGTCTAGAAAAAATGCCTTTGCTGAATTTGTGCCACGTGCAACCCATTCCCTAAACCGAGTTGGTTGATCTGCTACGGAAAAGCATGCACAGAAGCTACTGCATTCTTTTCTTTTGTACAAGGACTTAACAGTTTTTGGGTCATCTACTCATAGATGGAAATGTATTAAGAGATCACGTGCAAAGAATTTGAACAAATGCTGAAAACTGAACATAGATGTCTTATCTTGAAATCGTTGAGTGAAACTAGAAGGCTTGTAAGGGCTGATGTTCTCAGAGCTCGGATCCCTCATAACGAAATCAAGAACGCACTATTTTGAAGTTTTTTGAGAACAATACTCAAACACACACACCTGAAGGATTCCGCAAAACACTAGAAAGTTTACAGACTACTTTGTTAGTGCTGATTTGGGATAAATTCTTAAAAATTGGACAAAACCACTGAGTTATTTATTTGGAAGAGCGTTCTCCTAGAAGCGACTAAGAAATATATATATACAAATAAATCATAAATAGACGTTTATGTTTGTGTTTTGGAAAAACCACATTTTTTCTTTATTATTCGTTCCATAATTTGTATATATGATTACACTTATTTCATTAAGTAAGATTCATCTGTATACATAGATATTACGCAATAACGATAAATTATTTTCAGAAAATGATATTCCATGAAATATATTTTCACTTTTCTTCCCATGTGGGCTGTAATCGTAAATCAATTTGGACATAATTTTGGCTTCCTCATCTTGCTCACGGAATTTACCTACCTCAGTACCATTCTGCACTTAATAAATCAAATCAGTACGTTATAAATTTTCACTTGCAAATTCTATTTATATGTCTTCACATTCAGTATTTACAAGGAAAATGTTTTACTGTAAATATACGTGTTTATATTTAAATATTGGGGGGAGAAAAGCAAGTCAACATAAACTGAGACTTGTCACAATTTAGAAATTGGGTCGGATCCTATTTAAGCCCACTATTAGAGTGTTTTTTTTTTTTTTTTTTTATAAAGTTGGGTGATAAGATTTTCAACCAATTTAGCTACCCTTCTTTATTAACTTCAAAACAAGAAATTGTTATTAGCAAGCGTTTATTCGCTGCGACTAGTAATTAATAATCAGTAGTTAGTTTTGGCAACCCTGCTAATTATATAACAGCAGTAAATGAGCAATTTGTATCTTTTTTCACACTTGATAGTTAATCTATAACTTCTTTCTGCTGTAAAGGCGGTGCAGGCGGTGCAGGCGGTTGCAGGCGGTTGCAGGCGGTTGCAGGCGGTTGCAGGCGGTTGCAGGCGGTTGCAGGCGGTTGCAGGCGGTTGCAGGCGGTTGCAGGCGGTTGTAGGCGGTTGTAGGCGGTTGCAGGCGGTTGTAGGCGGTTGTAGGCGGTTGTAGGCGGTTGCAGGCGGTTGTAGGCGGTCGAGGCGGTGCAGGTTGAGGTTTCGTTCCTACTGACGAGTTGAGTTGTTTTTCTCCTGTTGAGTTGAGTTGTTTCGTTCCTACTGACGAGTTGAGTTGTTTCGTTCCTGCTGCCGAGTTGAGTTGTTTTCTCCTGTTGAGTTGTTTCGTTCATGTTACCGAGTTGAGTTGTTTTCTCCTGTTGAGTTGTTTCGTTCCTACTGACGAGTTGAGTTATTTTTCTCCTGCATTGGCTTTGATTTTCGAGCTGAGGGGGCGAGTTGAATTGTTTTGTTTTCTACAGCTAAGTTGAGTTGTTTTTAAAAAATGTGCACAAGAAATGGAAGTATGGGAATGTTAAACGTGCTCATGGCGCCACCTATTGATTAAAATGTACACTAATTATAGATTTTAAAATGATGGAAATAAATAACGCTCAAATAAAAAAAAAAAAAATCCAGATTCAAACTCACGGCCTCAGATCAAAATGTCTCCACAGGTCAATAGTTTTTCAGTTACGCTAACCAATATCCTATGAAGGCATACAGACTTGAAGAAAACTTATGTTTATAATCTCATGAATTTAATTTTGCAGGCGAAGCAGTAGTTAAAATATACCGGTTCTGAAACTGTGAAGCCGGTGGCGCCAGGAGGTTGAGGCGCATGCAAACAAAAGAGGGTGGAAGTCCCCCCCCGGATCTGAACCGGGAAGATGGTTTGTGATTGATAAGGGTTTCGGGGATCTGTACTGATAAGAAATGCACGCTTTTAGCGATAACGAGTTATATTCTGATATAGTTTTAATTAAATGATTATGATTTTTTTAATTACGTCATTGGAAGCAAATTTTAACTGGGATAAAGAGTCAAATTTTTCTGTACATATGATTATTTTTATATAATTCCGTATAAATCTATTTCTGAAAATCATGATATACGTGTTGAATGATTATTTGTTATATTTGAAATTTGATGCTTTGTGCTTGTGATTTCTGAAACAGAGGATTGAAAATTAGGCAAACGAAAGTGAGTGGAAATTCCCCCCCCGGGTCTGAACCGGGAGGATGGTACCCCCTCCGCTCTGATAATGGTTTCGGGGCTCTGTAAATGGGTACTAGAAATGCATGTTTTTAGAGATAACAATTTATATTCTTATATAGTTTTAACTAAATGGGTAGAATTCTGATTTGTTTTTAAGTACGTCATTGGAAGCAAATTTTAATTAGGATAAAGGGTCAAACTTTTCTGTACATATAAATATTTGTATATAATTCTGATAAAGTCTATTTCTGAAAATTATGATATACGTGTTGAATTATTGTTTATTACATTTCAAATTTGATACTTTGTGCATAACTAAAATATATTTTTCATTGATTTTGCATGTATTTTTTTTTTTTTATAATTCTGAGATAACTTAAAAAATACTATGCTTATATAAAGTAAAAGTTCTGCATATGTTTTTCGTTTGCAAAGTAGTTTCCTTACATGAAACATCCCTTTCCTATGATAATATATGCGGACCTTGTAATTCTGGTAAAACTTTCTTTGTTAGACGAATCTTAGAAATAAAATTAATTAATTCTTTTCCTCCCAAAATTATTTGGCGTTATGGAATTTATCCAAAATTGTTTGATAAGATGTCTGACATAGAATTTCATGAAGACATGCTTTTCGATGTAGAAGATATTACTAATGCTTTCGTAATAATAGATGACTTAATGAATGAAGTAGGAGATGACAAAAGAACTTTCAAACTTGTTCACGAAAGGAAGCCATCATAGAGATATTTCCGTAATATTTATTTTACAAAATATTTTTTGCAATGAAAAACAAATTATAGGAATATTTTTTAAATACTTCCTACCTAAGTTGTTTTAAAAATGTTAGAGACAAGCAATAGATCTCTTGTCTAGCAAGACAAATGTATCCATCTCAATATCGAAATTTATGATTGGAAAACTATACGAAATACAAATGCTGCAAATTTGACTATCCACTTTGTGAGAGATAGAAAAATAAAACCTTTCGTTCGAATCATTTAATGAATTTTTCAAAAGAAAAATTTTTGATAGAGTTTTGTTACGAATAAATATCTCAGAACAAAAACATTGTATGCAAAACCTTTGTCATGGATAGAATATTAAGTGTGGTTTGTGTTCTTCAACATTTGTTTTTAATTTTTAGTCTGTTTCCCTTCTTGTTCCTTACACTTAAATATATTAATATGAGTAAAGTAATTAAAAAAGTTGAAAAAATATTGAAAAAAGTTGAAAAGTATTGAAAAAGATGAAAAATATTGAAATATTTAGAATATTGTTGGTGGACTTGAGTATTTAAGTTAAGAGCACACAATATAGAGTGATAAAATTTCTTTTTTTTTCATATTAATCTTAAAATAATAATAACTTTATAAATTTAAATATATGGTAAACTTATAAAAAAATTCAAAGCAAAATCTTATTCATCTTATAATAATAATAATACAAACACAAAATATATGAGAACAAAAAATATTGTATTTATTCACCTTCTAAAATTTATTCTTACATTATATCATTTCTTAAAATATTGATACAATCTGAAATCTTTCTGTTTGCTACGAACAAATTCATATAAAATATAATTCATTGAAAAGCCTTTACTGATTTTCAACAAGAAAAATATAAAATAATGACCACATAGAAATAAGGAATATCCCTTGGTTAATCCATTTCTCAATAAATAAAGTCCTTCAGATCTCAACAATTTTCCTTTTATAAAACAATGTGCTAACAGAAAACTTAATTTAATCTTATATTTTTAAAATGTATTATATGAGAAGCATTGAAATAAGTAACATCATTCAATATGAATAATAAATACATTCGACAGGTATATGCATAAAATGAAGAGGAAACATTTACATTCTTAAACAAGAAAGAATAAGATATATACAGAAATCAATATTTATAAAAAAGAAACTATTTAATTAAATTCTCATTTATATAAAATATTAGTTTTCATTTATATGGCAGTCACCGAAAGCTAAAGTTGTAATACCATCTTCAAGAATATAGCTTATCGAAGGGGCAAAGTGAATTTTTTTTTACTTTTTACAGAATGTATTTGATGTATAGAACTGTTAATGGGTTTAAACTCTTCACGACTTCTATACTTATTTATGAGGCAATTTTTATAGTCTTCATGAGAAATTTTACTTTTAAAATAGATATATGTATCTCTTTTGCTGTATTTTTTTCTAAAGTTAATGTTTTTATGCTGTACATTTTTGCATTGAGACCTACGAACTCAGTTGCTACCATACCATTTAACTCATCTGTCATTTTTCCGAGAACATTATTAGTTAAAGGATTATAAAGAAAATGATTTGGAAGCAAATATATGGGTCATTTCAATAAAAAAGAAGTGAGTTTTCTTTGAATAGATACAAGGTCGTTATTAATTATTTTATAAGCATGAAATGCTGGAGATGCTATGAATTTCTTAGCTCTTTTCTCTCTATTCACTAGATAAATCTTAACTTTTTGCGTAAATTTTTCATTGTTTTACCAAACACGGCATTGTTTAAAAGTTTAAAGAGATCTTTTTCAAAATTGTTGTTTGCTCGTTTTCGATGTTCAGTATTAAAATCTATATAATTTTTTAACCGAGGACTTGGTTTGAATTTTACAAATTGGTGTATTTTTTTTTTTATTTTTAAACCTAATTGTACATATAATTTCAAATTTCTATAATGAACATATTTAGTTTTATTTCTGAAGTTAGGAGCCAATTTTTCCACAGACTTCGATTCTAAAATACTGAATTCTTTAGCAATATTTTTAGTATAGGAGGAACATTCAGAGACACTTTAACTTTTCTGGAGCTAATGGATAGCAGTTATGCAAATCGTGCAATTAATCTGGATATTCTAACTTAAAATATACAACTTATATCCGAATCGTCTGGTACATCCATGAAGTTAACGTATTCATCAGTCCAGGAAAAGTCGTGTGTAGACAAATTTTGCGACATTGCTCAACCATATAGATTGTTTGCATCTAAATATATAATGTAACTACTAGGTAGACTTGAATCATAGGTTGATAAATACACATTGTTAGCCTTAGCGTAGCGATGACCAATCATCGCAACACCTCCGCGAATTCCTTTTTCGATGAATAAAGGCAAGTCTGTATCCGTTAAAAGCTCCAATCGTACTTTTGTCATTTTATGCTTGCCATTCCAAACCAGGAACCATATATGTATTACATGGATCAATTTTGTAGTAATTCTGGCACAGAGTTCTAAAGTTTTCAAATATATCTGAAAATAATACGTCTACGGTTACACACAAATCACGATAATCTCCCAATGTGCGCAGTTGAAACATGTTTCATCTATGGTGAGCATATTCGTAGTCTTCTCTGGATACATTTTTATTTGTTAGACTGTTGAAAAAAGCTGATTGAGGAGGGAGCTGCGTTTCATAAAATTTAGAAAAGGAATCAAAATATTCATATGGATAGCAACCCTTTCTAGTTATAAGTTATGCATTACTTGCAAAATACCTATCCCAAAGATGAAATTTACAAGGCTTTAAAGTTGGGCAAGTTTCTCTAGAGAAGTATTTAAAAATTGAAAAGAGTCAATGAAACGTAATGACCTCAGAGTAAAAAAAAAAAATTCACTATGTCGGGAATGCATTGAAAAAAGAAATCGAAACTTTTAGTTGATTTTTAAAATCAAAATTCAATTTAATTATGTCAAATGATCCAAATGAAGCACGAGGAAGTACGGAATAACGCTTGAAGGAGTTTTTTTTTTTTTTTGTAAAAATTTAAATAACATTTTGAATCTAAAGGACTTATAACCTATTTCAGCTACCATAAACCTATTGTTTTCTTCTTAGAATACAATTAATTCCCAAATATGATTGTATATTTCGCACAAAAACATTCCTTTATGAGTACAGACATATGAACAAATAATTTTATAGGGCGATACTAACATCTCCTGGTTTTTTATTCACTTAACTGACCTCAGAAATAACATTACAAAATTTGAAGTTATCACTTCTAACGTGTGGTCATAAGCACACACACGATCTTTTTTTTAACCGAAGTTTTTCTGTTTTTTTTTTTTTCGAGTATTGTCCATCCACTACCCAATTGACATCAAAATGTTTATAACTGTGTGAGAAATATTGTGTAGTTTACATGAATTTGCAACATAAAATTAAGGAGATGTTCTTGCTTTAATTTAGATTTTTTACATCGAATCTGTTGATATATCAATAATTTGTTCATTCTCTTTTATTGTAGGTTTTTTCTAACAAATATAAAAATGTGCATTTAGTTTTGCAAGACATTGTACTAACGATTAAAAAACCCGTATAGCAAACAATAAAATATTAAAATTGCAGTAGGTAATACATATAAAGATTTCTTTTAGCGTTTTATATTCTTTATTAAATTATAATAAATGTTTAAAAAGTATTGCAAAATAAAATTGTTGTGTATTAAAAAAAAACTTTTAATTTCTTAAAGACAGGGTTAAGCTTTAAATTCTTGTGGGTATAGAAACTTCATACAGAACGTGGATCCATTTTTGATATACATTTATAAGTTTCTTTTGAATTTTTTTTTATTGTGACTCGTGGAACTCTTGGGTACGCCTCATGGAACCTCAGGGTTCCATGGAATATAGTTTGAAAAAAGGCCACTGGTTTAGACTTTCGAAATGATCAAGATAACAGGATTTTAGTATTTGGAGAAGAGTCTCTGTAACTTTTGGAAAATAGAAAGACCATTTTCTTAGATGGAACTTTTAAAAGTTATCCGAAACAATTTTCTTAAATATATAAACATCGTACCATTTGAAAACGTCGTAAAAGAATTCGAAATATCGAAAAATTTAGAAAAATGCCTAAAATCTTTAAGTTTTGTAACAAGTGAGACTAAATCCAATGGTAAACGACATTTATGCCTTTGTAATACAGGTTAGTATTAATTTACTTGTATTTATTTTTCTTTTATATACTTGTATCTGTTTTATATACTTTACTCTTCTAGTATTTATCTTTACTTACATTAATGAAGCTAATTAATTTTATGGTAATTAATTTATTTAACTCTAAAATACAAATCCCTGAGATTTGACCATACTCTTTATTATACTATTACTTACTATTAATTTTTAAATATTTCTCTGAAAGTTTTTATTTTTAATACATTTTGCTATGTTTAAAACGCATTCCCACTATAATATCTTAACAATTCAATGTAAATAATTAAATTTGATTGGTAAAAATGTATTTATCCTTGAAATTCGATAATCGAGGGTAAAAACAGAAAACTTCGATTAAAAAAGATCGTGTGTGTGCTTATGACCACACGTTAGAAGTGATAACTTCAAATTTTGTAATGTTATTTCTGAGGTCAGTTAAGTGAATAAAAAACCAGGAGATGTTAGTATCGCCCTATAAAATTATTTGTTCATATGTCTGTACTCATAAAGGAATGTTTTTGTGCGAAATATACAATCATATTTGGGAATTAATTGTATTCTAAGAAGAAAACAATAGGTTTATGGTAGCTGAAATAGGTTATAAGTCCTTTAGATTCAAAATGTTATTTAAATTTTTACAAAAAAAAACTCCTTCAAGCGTTATTCCGTACTTCCTCGTGCTTCATTTGGATCATTTGACATAATTAAATTGAATTTTGATTTTAAAAAATCAACTAAAAGTTTCGATTTCTTTTTCAATGCATTCCCGACATAGTGAATTTTTTTTTTTTACTCTGAGGTCATTACGTTTCATTGACTCTTTTCAATTTTTAAATACTTCTCTAGAGAAACTTGCCCAACTTTAAAGCCTTGTAAATTTCATCTTTGGGATAGGTATTTTGCAAGTAATGCATAACTTATAACTAGAAAGGGTTGCTATCCATATGAATATTTTGATTCCTTTTCTAAATTTTATGAAACGCAGCTCCCTCCTCAATCAGCTTTTTTCAACAGTCTAACAAATAAAAATGTATCCAGAGAAGACTACGAATATGCTCACCATAGATGAAACATGTTTCAACTGCGCACATTGGGAGATTATCGTGATTTGTGTGTAACCGTAGACGTATTATTTTCAGATATATTTGAAAACTTTAGAACTCTGTGCCAGAATTACTACAAAATTGATCCATGTAATACATATATGGTTCCTGGTTTGGAATGGCAAGCATAAAATGACAAAAGTACGATTGGAGCTTTTAACGGATACAGACTTGCCTTTATTCATCGAAAAAGGAATTCGCGGAGGTGTTGCGATGATTGGTCATCGCTACGCTAAGGCTAACAATGTGTATTTATCAACCTATGATTCAAGTCTACCTAGTAGTTACATTATATATTTAGATGCAAACAATCTATATGGTTGAGCAATGTCGCAAAATTTGTCTACACACGACTTTTCCTGGACTGATGAATACGTTAACTTCATGGATGTACCAGACGATTCGGATATAAGTTGTATATTTTAAGTTAGAATATCCAGATTAATTGCACGATTTGCATAACTGCTATCCATTAGCTCCAGAAAAAGTTAAAGTGTCTCTGAATGTTCCTCCTATACTAAAAATATTGCTAAAGAATTCAGTATTTTAGAATCGAAGTCTGTGGAAAAATTGGCTCCTAACTTCAGAAATAAAACTAAATATGTTCATTATAGAAATTTGAAATTATATGTACAATTAGGTTTAAAAATTAAAAAAAAAAAAATACACCAATTTGTAAAATTCAAACCAAGTCCTCGGTTAAAAAATTATATAGATTTTAATACTGAACATCGAAAACGAGCAAACAACAATTTTGAAAAAGATCTCTTTAAACTTTTAAACAATGCCGTGTTTGGTAAAACAATGAAAAATTTACGCAAAAAGTTAAGATTTATCTAGTGAATAGAGAGAAAAGAGCTAAGAAATTCATAGCATCTCCAGCATTTCATGCTTATAAAATAATTAATAACGACCTTGTATCTATTCAAAGAAAACTCACTTCCTTTTATTGAAATGACCCATATATTTGCTTCCAAATCATTTTCTTTATAATCCTTTAACTAATAATGTTCTCGGAAAAATGACAGATGAGTTAAATGGTATGGTAGCAACTGAGTTCGTAGGTCTCAATGCAAAAATGTACAGCATAAAAACATTAACTTTAGAAAAAAATACAGCAAAAGAGATACATATATCTATTTTAAAAGTAAAATTTCTCATGAAGACTATAAAAATTGCCTCATAAATAAGTATAGAAGTCGTGAAGAGTTTAAACCCATTAACAGTTCTATACATCAAATACATTCTGTAAAAAGTAAAAAAAAATTCACTTTGCCCCTTCGATAAGCTATATTCTTGAAGATGGTATTACAACTTTAGCTTTCGGTGACTGCCATATAAATGAAAACTAATATTTTATATAAATGAGAATTTAATTAAATAGTTTCTTTTTTATAAATATTGATTTCTGTATATATCTTATTCTTTCTTGTTTAAGAATGTAAATGTTTCCTCTTCATTTTATGCATATACCTGTCGAATGTATTTATTATTCATATTGAATGATGTTACTTATTTCAATGCTTCTCATATAATACATTTTAAAAAATATAAGATTAAATTAAGTTTTCTGTTAGCACATTGTTTTATAAAAGGAAAATTGTTGAGATCTGAAGGACTTTATTTATTGAGAAATGGATTAACCAAGGGATATTCCTTATTTCTATGTGGTCATTATTTTATATTTTTCTTGTTGAAAATCAGTAAAGGCTTTTCAATGAATTATATTTTATATGAATTTGTTCGTAGCAAACAGAAAGATTTCAGATTGTATCAATATTTTAAGAAATGATATAATGTAAGAATAAATTTTAGAAGGTGAATAAATACAATATTTTTTTGTTCTCATATATTTTGTGTTTGTATTATTATTATTATAAGATGAATAAGATTTTGCTTTGAATTTTTTTATAAGTTTACCATATATTTAAATTTATAAAGTTATTATTATTTTAAGATTAATATGAAAAAAAAAAAGAAATTTTATCACTCTATATTGTGTGCTCTTAACTTAAATACTCAAGTCCACCAACAATATTCTAAATATTTCAATATTTTTCATCTTTTTTCAATACTTTTCAACTTTTTTTTCAATATTTTTTCAACTTTTTTAATTACTTTACTCATATTAATATATTTAAGTGTAAGGAACAAGAAGGGAAACAGACTAAAAATTAAAAACAAATGTTGAAGAACACAAACCACACTTAATATTCTATCCATGACAAAGGTTTTGCATACAATGTTTTTGTTCTGAGATATTTATTCGTAACAAAACTCTATCAAAAATTTTTTTCTTTTGAAAAATTCATTAAATGATTCGAACGAAAGGTTTTATTTTTCTATCTCTCACAAAGTGGATAGTCAAATTTGCAGCATTTGTATTTCGTATAGTTTTCCAATCATAAATTTCGATATTGAGATGGATACATTTGTCTTGCTAGACAAGAGATCTATTGCTTGTCTCTAACATTTTTAAAACAACTTAGGTAGGAAGTATTTAAAAAAATATTCCTATAATTTGTTTTTCATTGCAAAAAATATTTTGTAAAATAAATATTACGGAAATATCTCTATGATGGCTTCCTTTCGTGAACAAGTTTGAAAGTTCTTTTGTCATCTCCTACTTCATTCATTAAGTCATCTATTATTACGAAAGCATTAGTAATATCTTCTACATCGAAAAGCATGTCTTCATGAAATTCTATGTCAGACATCTTATCAAACAATTTTGGATAAATTCCATAACGCCAAATAATTTTGGGAGGAAAAGAATTAATTAATTTTATTTCTAAGATTCGTCTAACAAAGAAAGTTTTACCAGAATTACAAGGTCCGCATATATTATCATAGGAAAGGGATGTTTCATGTAAGGAAACTACTTTGCAAACGAAAAAACATATGCAGAACTTTTACTTTATATAAGCATAGTATTTTTAAGTTATCTCAGAATTATAAAAAAAAAAAAAAAAAATACATGCAAAATCAATGAAAAATATATTTTAGTTATGCACAAAGTATCAAATTTGAAATGTAATAAACAATAATTCAACACGTATATCATAATTTTCAGAAATAGACTTTATCAGAATTATATACAAATATTTATATGTACAGAAAAGTTTGACCCTTTATCCTAATTAAAATTTGCTTCCAATGACGTACTTAAAAACAAATCAGAATTCTACCCATTTAGTTAAAACTATATAAGAATATAAATTGTTATCTCTAAAAACATGCATTTCTAGTACCCATTTACAGAGCCCCGAAACCATTATCAGAGCGGAGGGGGTACCATCCTCCCGGTTCAGACCCGGGGGGAATTTCCACTCACTTTCGTTTGCCTAATTTTCAATCCTCTGTTTCAGAAATCACAAGCACAAAGCATCAAATTTCAAATATAACAAATAATCATTCAACACGTATATCATGATTTTCAGAAATAGATTTATACGGAATTATATAAAAATAATCATATGTACAGAAAAATTTGACTCTTTATCCCAGTTAAAATTTGCTTCCAATGACGTAATTAAAAAATCATAATCATTTAATTAAAACTATATCAGAATATAACTCGTTATCGCTAAAAGCGTGCATTTCTTATCAGTACAGATCCCCGAAACCCTTATCAATCACAAACCATCTTCCCGGTTCAGATCCGGGGGGGGACTTCCACCCTCTTTTGTTTGCATGCGCCTCAACCTCCTGGCGCCACCGGCTTCACAGTTTCAGAACCGGTATATTTTAACTACTGCTTCGCCTGCAAAATTAAATTCATGAGATTATAAACATAAGTTTTCTTCAAGTCTGTATGCCTTCATAGGATATTGGTTAGCGTAACTGAAAAACTATTGACCTGTGGAGACATTTTGATCTGAGGCCGTGAGTTTGAATCTGGATTTTTTTTTATTTGAGCGTTATTTATTTCCATCATTTTAAAATCTATAATTAGTGTACATTTTAATCAATAGGTGGCGCCATGAGCACGTTTAACATTCCCATACTTCCATTTCTTGTGCACATTTTTTAAAAACAACTCAACTTAGCTGTAGAAAACAAAACAATTCAACTCGCCCCCTCAGCTCGAAAATCAAAGCCAATGCAGGAGAAAAATAACTCAACTCGTCAGTAGGAACGAAACAACTCAACAGGAGAAAACAACTCAACTCGGTAACATGAACGAAACAACTCAACAGGAGAAAACAACTCAACTCGGCAGCAGGAACGAAACAACTCAACTCGTCAGTAGGAACGAAACAACTCAACTCGTCAGTAGGAATTAAACAACTCAACTCGTCAGTAGGAACGAAACAACTCAACTCTGCACTGCCGTCAACCGCCTACAACCGCCTACAACCGCCTACAACCGCCTGCAACCGCCTACAACCGCCTACAACCGCCTGCAACCGCCTAAACCGCCTGCAACCGCCTACAACCGCCTGCAACCGCCTGCAACCGCCTACAACCGCAACCGCCTACAACCGCCTGCAACCGCCTGCACCGCCTGCACCGCCTTTACAGCAGAATCGGCTGCATTAATCAAATTAAAATGCTGTAAGTACGGAATCGAGATATGATCTTAATCTATGGAATTTAAGAGGAAGAACTGTAGACAAAACGGTTTCGGAAACAAATATCAACACTTTATCAGCTCTCTCTCTTTCTTCTAAGCAAATACAACACACCGAAACATACTAACAGCTATTACAGTTGAATCATACGAATAATATAGTTGAATAGAGCAGCATTCAATTTACCCAACAAAAACAATCATTGAATTTTAGTAAATTTATATTCATTCCATGATTAGAATATTTGTAGCTAATGCAGGAAGAAAAAAACTACGTTGTTAGATATTATAATGCTGCTCTATTCAAGTACGCAGATAAAAGAATGCAAATTAAGCTATTTGACAATTAAACATATTTACATATGTTAAAAAAAATTTTAAAAAAGAAGGAAAGGTAGAAAGAAAAACGTTGATTTAAATATAATAAAATAAATGCTATTGATGTGTTATTAAGCATGGAATGAATATCAACGTCGCACTGTTCAGCTACACGAGGGCTTTTGGCAACGGACCACGTAATTTTGAACCATGGTCAAGTGACGTGGACGACACCTGAGCTGGCACCCCCTCTCCTAACTACCCCACCACACCAACGGGAGGACGTTTCAGCTCTCGACAGATTTAACGTGCATCGCTGCCCCCTACACGGAGGGTCCTTAGTGGTACTGGGATCGAACCCGTGACATGTCTGCCATGATTCTATACCTTGATCACTGAGCTACCGCAGCCCTCTATTAAGCATGGAAGATTTGGCAAAAGTGCGCGGTGCAATCGATTAATGGTTGATTGATTGATTGAATATTAACGTCGCACTGTTCAGCTACACGAGGGCTTTTGGCGACGGACCACGTAATTTTGAACCATGGTCAAGTGACGTGGACGACACCTGAGCTGGCATCCCCCTCTCCTAACTACCACACCACACCAACGGGAGGACGTTTCAGCTCTCGACAGATTTAACGTGCATCGCTGCCCTACACGGCGGGTCTTTAGTGGTACTGGGATCGAACTCGTGACAAAGCAAGCCACGATCCGATACCTATACCACTCGGCTACCACGGCCACGCAATCGATTAATGGAGTTTTATTCTTAAATTGATCTGGTTATGCTATGAATTACTGATACGTTTTGAACTGTTTTAGTGAATGCTATGCAGTCTTGGTAATAACTGTCTATTAAAAAAAAAGCTTTGATTTTAGACATTATAAAATAGAACCTGTTTTTGTGAGGTCCATTTTCATGCGATTTTATTTTTGTGCGATCTTTCTTTATGCAGCATATGAATTTCAACGGCTTTGGCACCATTATAATGTTTTCTATCAATGTACATAGTATATACACCTCAAGACGCTCTGTTCATTTGTTATAAACAGTTTTTCGACAATGCACATTCAATTGCCTTTTTTAAAAGCGCCAGCAGCCCGCGCTTGATCCAAGACGAAATTTTCAATGACAGTGACATCTATCAATAATTTGATAGACGATATGAAGTTAGACAAGAAAAACCGGATTCTTTGAGAGTGGATAAAATATATGCAGGGCTCCAGCTTTCCTACAGATTGAAAAAAACAACATTTTCTTAAAATACATACCAATTCCGAAAGGAGTTTGAAATTTCAAGAACTTCGATCAGGCACATCTGGCTATCACGACGTTTAGAAGCAACTGACGAACTGACCTTCGTTGCAAAAGCTTGTCACTTACTTTATGGTGCCAAAAAATAAATCAATAAAAATTGTATTTTCAAGTGAGACGAATGCAATTTGAACCAATTCATCACAGAAAGATGCACGCTTTGGATTACGACGAGTAGCCAAGAATTATGTTTGTGCATTTTGAAAACTTCTCCATGTATACAATGAGAAGTTAAATGTTTTTAAAATGTTTCCAAGTGTAATTTAATTATTTATTTTGTCAGGAAGCCTTCTTCATAATTTCATAAATAATTGACATTTTCTAAGTGCGACTTTTTTTATGCGGTCTCTCTCCACCGCATAAAATTTTTTTACTGTAGTATGTCGACAAAGTTGTTTGTTATATGCAAGTATTTATGAAATTTTCGAATTTTTCTTTTTTGCGGTCCCTATCAACCGCACAAAAACATGTTTTACTGTATATGATCATATACAAAAAATAAAGCATACAAAGTAAATAAATTTAGTATGAAAGAAATTAACAAACGATTTCTAGCATTTTGTAAGTGATTAGATATTTATGGCATCAATATTAAATATCCACATATATTTTTGACACTCAAATTTCATGAAATCCTGTAAAATTTCGTAGTGTTGCAAATAGATTCAATACGTATATTTCTAATCGGGAAGAACTGTGCAGCGTATATTACAGGGTACAATAGCAAATTTACAGATACTTCTGTTATAAGAAATAGTTATGATTTAATAAAAAAAAGGTTAAGCAACAAAGAGAGAGAGGTTTTTCAGTATATGGCTTCGATTTTGAAAAAATTTATTTACTCTATTAGAATAAAATTATGATTAAGATACGTTCTGATACGTATAAGAAATGTAGCTTAGATAATTATATTGGTTTTGAGTGGTTTAACACACAATATAGTTAAATATGTATTACAAGAGAACTTTTTATTACTCTCAACAATAAAAAAAACTTAATAAGCAAATCAATGACTTGCCTCAGAGTGGTCTTGCTAGTAATAGTCTTACAAATTTGTATTTACACCATTACGAATTTAGTCAAATCAATGATTTATGATATTTTTTATTTAAATACATAGATGATCTCGTTATTATTGGTCGTGGCAAGGAATTTAAACCTAACATCGATTTTTATTCAAATTATCTGAAGTTACTACGAACAAGTTTTAATTCGAACAAGGTTGAATTACTGGATTTAGATTTTACTATATATATTACTGATAAACTATACAGTAATATTTACGATAAAAGGGATGCTTTTAACTTTAATGTTACAAAATTCCAAACTGGCATAGTTGCATACACTTATCAAGATTTAGAAACTTAATTAAAAAAAAATTTGATGAAAAATAATTTATCAACACACATAATATTGAAAAATTCAATAGCATTCAGAAATTTATCTTTAATTGTATACAAAGTGATATTATCCAATCAATTTCTTGAAAATATACATAGACCATAAAATTTCTTGAAAACTTTTTTAAACTCATAAAATGACAAATTGCGACAGGTTCGTTTAAACATACAAAAAGCACCCACTGATCTACAGATTATACCTGTTGAGTGAAATATAGACTTTACAAATCCACCACACAACATTAGGTACACACAGTCAGCTTGTAAGTGGTCTAACTGTAAAGATTATGTTTATTCCACACACACATTTTGGTACACACGTAGACCAACATACACTGGTGTGCAAAAATTAAGGACGAAGTCGAAAAATTAGCATATCAGCTGAACGAAGAGGCAGAGCGGACAGAAAGACCAATCAGGAGATTAAGTAAGGTGATGTACGGTAGCACATGCGCAGATATGCAGGTAGACGTAATGGGGGAGTGTCTGAGTAGTATAAAGCATGTTGTCGGTGTAAGATCAGTATTTCTGGCAAAGAGATTGCACGCCGTATAGCAGTTAAAATCACACCGAGTTGCTGCCTCAGCGAGAAATGGCGAATAATCAATCTGTTAGAAAACATCTGGATGCTTTTACCCGAGATCGAATCATTGGGAGAAGTTGGAGGAAGGCCGCAGTGTGACAAGTGTGGCTGCAGAGTTCGGAATTGCTCACAGCATCGTTGCACGACTTTGGAGACAATTTCAAACTACAGGAACAGCTATCCGGGGTTCAGTAGTGGTCGTCCATGAGGAATCACACCCGCAGATGACCGGTACTTTGTCTTACAGGCCAGAAGAAACAGGTGGCAGACAGCGGGAGAAATCGCTAGACACACGACACAGGCGACTGGATGACCGATATCGCGTTTTACCGTGGCCAGAAGACTGCACGGTGGTGGTCTGTTTGCACGACGCTCTGTACGGTGTGTACATTTAACGCCTGCCCATCGGAGAAGGCGTTCTCTGTGGTGCCGGGAACACCGGAATTGGAGAGACAATGAATGGGGACGAGTACTCTTTACAGATGAGAGCAAATTCAGTTTGAGTAGCGATTCTCATCGCATACTCATCTGGAGAGAGCGGGGAAGCCGCAATCATCCCTCGAACATCATTGAAAGGGACAGGTATGGAAGTCGCGGTTTTCTCGTTTGGGGAGGCATCATGCTTGGTAGTCGTACAGACCTTCACATCTTCGACGCAGGTTCAGTCAACGGGACCCGTTATTGTAACGAGATTCTTAATCCATATGTGCGTCTTTTTAGAGGCGCTATGGGTCTGCAGTTCCTTTTCATGGACGACAATGCACCATGTCATCGCACAGTAGCTGCCGAACAGCTCTTAGAGAGTGAGGATATTGAACGTATGGATTGGCCGGCACGATCTCCGGATTTCAATCCCATCGAGCATGTATGGGATTTTCTAGGCAGACGCTTGGCAGCACGTACCTTACCACCAGAAACGATTCGGGAGCTTCGATTGGCGCTGCAAGACGAATGGGCAGCAATGCCTCAACAACTCATTGACACCCTCATTCTCAGCATGGGCAGAGGCTGTGAAACCTGCCTAGCAGTCAGGGGAGATCATATCCCCTACTAAAGACTGGATGTTTCTTGCTGGACACCCATCACAGGGATGTTTCGGCCTTCAGTCGCATTGCGCTCCATGCTACTCTTTCAATCAAGCTTCTTTTTACCCCTCTAATTTCTCTTTTAGTAAGTGTTGCTTACATTACACATGTCCTTACGTATTGGGGATCTTACGGTATTAAATGTGTTGATTTGGAAAGCTTTTGTACAAAGTTATATTGAAAAAACCGTCTCGTCCTTAATTTTTGCACACCAGTGTATATGCATCTACATTTCAATATTTTGCTTGACCAATCAAAATTTTTTTGCAGACTAAGTTACTCTGGATTGCATCTAATATGACGTACACAGTAGAACCTGCTTTTTTTTATAATTATTATTTTGTGCGATCTTTTTTAATGCGATACAGGAATTTCAACGGCTTTTGTACCACTGTAATGTTTTCTATCAATGTACATATATACACTTCAAAAAATCTGTTCATTGGTTATCAACATTCTCTCGACAATGCACATTCAAATGCTTTCTCTAAACGCACTAGCAGCACGCGCTTGATTGAAGACGGACAAGTAAAACCAGATTCTTTGAGAGCGGTTAAATTATAAGCAGGGATTCAGCTTTCCAACAAATCGGAAAAGTATTTTCTTATAATAGATATCAATTCCGAAAAGGAGTTTGAAATTCCAAATAGAGCTTCGGTCATGCACGTTCACAAGCAACTGATTAACCGACCGTTCCAAAAACTTATCACTTCCCTTATGGTGACAAAAAATAAATCGATTGAAATTGCATTTTTCAAGTAACGAAAGCGATTTCGAACCAAGTCATTATGGGAAGATGCGTGCCTTGGATTACGATGAGTAGCAGTGAATTATGTGTGTGCATTTTGAAAACTTCTTCATAAATACAATGAGAAATTACATGTTTTGGAAATGTTTCCATGTGTAGTTTAATTATTTATTTTGTTTGGAAGCTTTTCTCAATAATGCATAATGTTACATGTAGGTATTTATGAAATATTTTCGCAATTTTTTTTGTGCGGTTTCTTTTTATGCGATCTCTATTTACCGCACAAAAACAGGTTATACTGTACCAAAATTTATATTTGAGGATTTACACCTTTTAGATATATGTGGAGTTTGTAAGATATGTGAATTATCACTCTGAACTTATGTACTCTTCTTCAATTTTGATGTGTTACTAAGAAGCTCTTGGGTGTATTTTATATTTGTGCAATTAAAAGATTTCTTATATATTCAGGTTTACTTGGGTATTTAAGTTGTGTTTGTGTGTTGGTGTTTTTGAGGTATGCATTGTGTTCTGAGTTCTTGAATCTAACTTTTTAGTTTTAGAGATTTTATGTAACAACACCACTCAATATGCGATGGCGAATAACTTAATTTTGAAGTCAACTTTTTAAATTTTCGAGAAATTGGATATTTTCAGATCAGCCTACCAAGTTGCAATAGGAAGAAGGAGGCCTGCATCAAACAAGTTGTCAGTCCAGTGACGCCATTTCAGCTGGACTATATTGTTTTTACAAGTGCCAGTGAGCGTTCAAATGTTTAACTCTTTATCTACCGACATTACTTATAAGTACCACTCACTTTAAAATAACATAGAATAAAAAATTTTACGAATATTCTGACAATACTTAGCAGGAATATTCTTTGAAACCCCTCTTCCAAGATATATGACAGCAAGCGTTCTATGGTGAGTATTTTAGCGGGAAGGCGAATAGTTTTATAGCAGAAATTGCGTTTTCAGCTGACGGCGTTTTTAGCGGATTGCAAAGATTATCATTTTTGTCCCCGAAAAAATAGTTAATGTCAAAATTTAAGTGTCTTATTTTTTTGTATGTTAATGAGGACCTTGGGTCGATAAAATGATTACCAAGCTCTCTTGGGAACTTAACACTGGAGGTTTTCGCGTCAGATTGACCATCTGACCGGAACATTTGCTCATGCACCTCAGGGCCCAAGGTCACGTATACTGAGTTGAGCACAGTAGCCCTTGTCCTTCATGGGATGTCGCACCACTGAGTTAAGTTAATGAGGACCTTAGAAAACGATTTGACTCTTTATTTTAAGTGAACAGTGTATGTAATTAATTTTACAGTTGAATATCTTTAATTAACCCTCTGACTGGATGACCCGCTAATTGAATTTCACTTCGAAAGTGGTCTACTTTTTCAAAAAGCTAGCTAAGCCAAAAATGTTTCGATAAATTTCGCGAACTGCTTCAAAAATGCACGGCAGTTTTCATGCCTTCCCCTGTTAAAGCCGCAGGAGGTCCTGAATTGGTTTTGCAGGGGAAGATTTTATTGCTTTTCGGTCTCTGTGTTCTTCGAAATGGGAGATTTCTCATTCACAGCTGTGGCCTAGGGCGAGGATTGTGAAATGGACATTTTCTACACTTCACGGCCAACAGAAACTTCACCCAATTTATTGCAAATATATATTTCATATATTTGGAAAACTTGCTCAATTTCTGATCTAAAAACCAATTAGGTTTTAAGAAATTTTAATTTTCTGAGTTTTGATTTTAAATTCGGTTTCATTTTAAAGCATTTTTGCATTCCTAGATTGAATTAATTAAAAATATTTTTAACACAATCCAATATTTCGTGTGAAAAGGCAATTAACTACAATTTTAGTTTCTAAAATCATTTCTGTTTGCTCATGTTTTTAAGTTTTTGAGTTTTCTCACATTTACTTAATTAAGATTGATTTAAAGACCAATATATTTTTTGACACATAGTTTATATAATTTGAAAGCTCTTTACTTTGTTTTCATTATTTTTTTTTCCTTTTGAAAAATGCCATGACCAAAATGTACGCAGGCTACTGTGATAAATAATACTTGAAACGGATGGAATATGACTGAAAATGGTAAATCTAAAAAGCAGCTTTTTCAGGTAATATTACAATTAGACTACAGAATACAAATGTTGCAGAATGAACTAAATATTTCCCTGATGTACCACAAACTACATTATAATAAATCTATTGTAGTACTACACTGCAGTATTTTAAAGTCATGCAACAAAAACATAATCTTGCTTAACTGCCATGATGGGGAACTGAGAAAAAAATAGATATTGTTTACAAACTTGGTGATTTCTGGATTACGTTTGTATAACTACTAATTTCTATATAAATATTTTGCATTTAAAACTCTTGTGAATATATAAGGTTCTGATAAAAGTGAATAATTGATCAAATTAACATTTGTTATCAATGTTATGTCTTAGAATATTTTGAATTAAAAAGATATTTCAGTCATATTTATTTCAAGTAGACTTTTCATGTAGAGAATAAGTTGGATAGTAACAGATTGAAAAATTAAAGCTTTACAGGCAATGGAATTTTTTTATGACTTTACAAATTTTAAATATGTTTTTCTCAGATTTTTAATTTTGAAGATGAGAGTGTTTTTCTAATCCCTAAGACGTTTTTCCTGTTCAAGATAGAGTCTTGAAATATCTTGTAAATGTTCCCTTACATATGTTCTATAAAAGTTCATATGGATTTAGGTCTGAGAGCTCTAGTTATTTTTTAAAAATATCTTAATGTTAATATTTAAAAAAGTTCGGTTTTTTCCAGGTTTAGCCATAAAAATAATTATTAAAATTCAACAAAGAGATATATTTTAAATTTTTATACTTTTTGTTTCCAATAATCTAAGAAATATTAATCACTTACAATAATTAAATATTTTTAATAATTTAACATTTTAGAAAAGTTTTAAAAATTTCAAAACATTTCAATGCTTTAAAATTGTGAAATAATGGCTTGTCAAACTAACCTATTATTTTCAGAATCAATATAATAGTATAATTTGAATATAAAACAAAAATTAATTTTACTGCGACAAACTGTTTACGACTTCTACTCATATTGTAAAAAGAATGAAAGATAAATATATAACATAGTGGCAGTAAAAAACACATTCATAATATGTTAAAATCCTGTCCCGATGCAAATTTCAATGCATTTTCCAAACTGTAGCTAAAAACAATTATATGTTTATTTAGGACAGAAATTATTTATATTTAGATATATTTTTTCCTTCTTAAGTACATAATGAATAATGGCAAGATAATTTGTAAAATCCTGAAAGATTTTAATGAAGAAAAAAAGCCAGACATAATTTTAGATAGTTAGAAATTTAATTATATAATACACAAATATGCATGTTTTAAAAAAGAAATAAGTTGGCTAAGAAAATGAAATTTACTAAAAATTTCCTGAATAAAGTAAATCAGATTTCATCCTCAAATACATATAATTGTAAGAAAAAGGTTTTATTCAATTTACAATTAGTTACAAAAAACCTTTTATAAAAAATAATTTTAACAGGTATAAATAGCAAAAAATATCAAAGAAGTATGAGAAAGACACATACATGTCGTTTACAGAAATGTCACAGTGTGATATTTTTCGAAACACAGCACTGCACACAGTCCAACATTACAGTCTTTACATTGAAAACGAGTTTTTGATGTTTAACGACTAAATCGTAAATATAAGAAACAACGGTCAAATATCACGAGTGCAGACGGCGCTCGCTGATATTTGAGTGAGAAAATTACAGCAGCATAAAATGCGACCTAGTTTGAATTATATCTAATGTGCATATTTGGAACTGTTTAGCGTACTCGAATTAACTCAAGTGCACACGTCAAGGGTTTATATTGCATTCTAAGACAACACGGTGGCTACTGACGAGCGACTACGTAATTTTGAACCGCGATTAAGTGACGAGGACGATACCTGAGCTGATAACTCCCCCTTCCAAACTTCCACATTACACCAACGTGAGGACTTTTGACCTCGACGTGTTTAACGTGCATCAGCTCCTCTTCAACGCTAAACTTTAGTGGTACCAGGGGCTCGAACACTGGACACGAGTTCATAACCACGACCATCAGGCTACCGTGGCCGCAAAAGAAAATAGCAAGTTTGAAAGAAATGTAACGGAGAAGTATATTTGAAGAAATAACTTCAAAACTTAACGAAAAACCAAAATATCAAAATTTATTTTAGGAATAATAGTGAATATAACTTCGTACACCTAAAACCACTTTACGCAGTGTATTTTGAAAGTGAACGTTTCCCCTTTTAGAGAAACTTACTATAATTATGTCAAATTCCTTTCATTTTGCTCTAAGGGTATCCCCGAAACAACGTAATTTATTTGAAACACAAAATTACTTATGGTTGAATCTAATACAATTCCCTACAAAATGAATTAAAACCCTTTTTATCATATAAATTGTGTTTGAATAGGAGATGGTTAGTTAATAAGAACATTTAAAACGTGTCGGCAATCTATGGACCTGTGGCACGTGGTACAATTCTTAGTGGCACTCAGCACTACTCTACAAATTTGTCAATTCTTGAGTGGATGGAAGTTGATAATAGACCTTATTTGACAAACATCTTCTGAGAGTTATGGACATTTATGGAACTACAAAATAATCTGAAACATAATTCTAAGGATAAATTTACAGCTATTTTGTAAATAATTGAGTATTATTGCTAGGGGATTTAATTGTTGAAAAAAGAAAATTGCATGTACTCTGCTTTCCACTTATGATTCGGGATATCAAAGTAAAAAATCTTTCCTAATATGAAAAATATTTCGACTCCGCAAAGAAATTGTTTAACAACTGAATGCTCAGAATCGTGTCGCGAATTATATCCCTGATTTTTGCGATATGAAAGAAGAGTAATGAAAGAGTTAATTCGCATTACAATTTTATTTAACTGTAATGAAGGGAATCATTTATATTTCACTTTGTCTATTTCTTATTTAAGTAAATATGTTGGAAACATACATTTTTAATTTTTTTATTATTGTTGAAGAAATAGTAACATTTTATATCGTTTATTTTTATGTTAATAAATGTATTTTATTGATCCATAATTAATATAAAAAAATAAAACTGTAAATCTAAATTATTTACTTCTATTCTTTAAATCTGCAAATATTACTGTAAGAATCGAAGAATTTCAAAAAAAATTTCCTACTATGTGGCACGCTGAATGATACTGACAGATTGGTTTGGCACGTCTTAGCTACACAGTTGCCGCCCCTGATTTAAAATGTTGGGTAAGATAACCATTATATTTTTTTAAAATTTTATAAATATACAAAAGGAGAGTATTTTTTGTCAATACATGTTTTAAAAAAGGAGTAAAGTTTACGAGAACGAAATATAAAATTGCGTTAAAATTATTGGTACTCTATCAACCGTACTTCTTATATATATATATATATATATATATATATATATATATATATATATATATATATATATATATATATATATATATATATATATATATATATATATATATATATATATATATATATATATATATATATATATATATATAAGAATACGTCGATAGAGTACCGTAGTTACTGCCAACTCGTGACAATGAATTGGAAATTAAGTTCACAATTCATTGTTGTTAAAATATATAAAATTTTGCATGACTTATTTTTGTATTTGTTATTTTTATATTCCTTACTGAAAGCAACAAATGGGAGTTCATTACCTGCCAAAACTGCAGAGTCCTGGTTGTTTACTCCACAAGCTCCTACCTTATGCTTACTCTGCCCTACTAAGTAAAAATGCCGTCTTCTGCTCGTCAAGATCATGGAATTGCAGATATTGTTTTCCATATATTTTAAATATTAGTTTTCTAACTTCTACATCAGTCTTTTAATATTCTACACTCCTGCAAAGAAGTCTGAATTCAAAACTATAAAAACATATTATTCCCAACAATGTCATTTATACCTTTATTTTTTATAATCTATGAATGTTTTTAAACTATTAATTTGTTATCGCGACTATTTAATATTAAATGCGAAAAAAAAAACGAATAAGTTTCAAACTGAAACTTAAATTGAATTTTTCAAAAACTGTCATCGATATTCTCATAACTTTTACATATTGTCATTTTAGCATATCACACATCTATCTTCTATGCAAAAATCTATTATAAGTTCATCAAATGTTTCAGCATATTTTTACTCATAACTTGCAGTTTTCAACCACATTGTGAGGCCGCGGTAGCCTAATGGTCAAAGTAATGAACTCGTAGCTGACGTGTCATGAGTTCGACCCCGGCACCACTGAAGATCCGCCGTGTAAAGGGAGCGATGCTCAAGCGTCATCCTCGTCACTTGACCATGGTTTAAAATTGCGAAGTCCGTCGCCAAGTGAGTGAATATTAACGTCGCACTGTTCAGCTACACGAGGGCTTTTTAGTGATGGACCTCGTAATTTTGAAAAATGGTCAAATGACGAGGGCGACACCTGAGCTGGCACCCCCTCTCCTAACTACCACACCACACCAACGAGAGGACATTTCAGCTCTCGATAGATTTAACGTGCATCGCTGCCCTACACGGCGGGTCTTTTGTGCCACTGGGCTCGAACTCGAGACATGCCAACCATGATTCGATACCTTGACCACCTGATACCCCGGCCACAAGTCCGTCGCCAAAAGCCCTCAAGTAGTTGAGTAGAGGAGAGAGAGTGCGACTTTAATATCCCCTCACTTAATTAAATTATATGAAATTTAAGGAATACTTGAAAAAATATTAGAAGTCGAATATATATATATATATATATATATATATATATATATATATATATATATATATATATATATATATGTGGCATGCAGCCAAAACCAAGCAGTCTTCGCGCGCAGGCGCATCAAAGTAAAACAGAACTGAAACTTGTGAATTAGTGAAAGTGAAACAAAAACTTTTTGGAGATTAGAGCAGAATTAGAGAGAAAGAGAGAGAGGAAAAGGAGAACGCGAGAGGTGCGCGAGCAGGCGTTACCTTCTGAAAATCATCGTCAATCTTATCTGTAAAAAAACTTTTCTACCTTTTTAATTAATTTTTGTTTAATGTTAAAATAAAATAGAAGAAAGACCAACGTCTTGGACCCCTTGTTGTCTCCCACAAATTATGGGGGCTCGGCCGGGATCGAGAAAATTTCGATTTTGAACCAAAGTCTGGACAATGAACAACAGCGTCCGTGAAGGAGACGCTCCGCCATTTTTCGGAAACTTCGTTCAACCTGTGTAGAGGTTAAATTTTTCAACTTCATTCCGCCTGTGTAGAGGTGGGGAACAAATAACAAAATAACCTGTGTAGAGGTTTATTTTCAACGAACCATCGACAAATATTCCGCCTGTGTAGAGGTTGGAAAACCCATCGACGAAAATCCCGCCTGTGTAGAGGTTGGAACTAATTCAGTGTGAATAATCCGCCTGTGTAGAGGCCGGAACTACAATTTCAACTATATTACCTGCGAAGAGGTGACATCAGTGGAATCAACGTTTTTATTGGATACATCGTACGTGCGAGCAACAAGGAGCCCCCAAAAAAAAAAAAAAGGTAGGATCTTTCAAAATTTTTCTAAAATGTATAAAAACGCTCTTAAAGAGGATTTCATAAGAGTTGTTGAGAAGCTAGATGGTACTGTAGAAAGTACTGACACTATAGTTAAACTAAAGACTAAAATTGAGAACAGTAGTACATTTGAAAGTGATCAGATTTCGTTAAAACTAATTAAAAACTGTATAGATGAGAGAGTATCATTGAAACGAAAGAGAGGTAACTTCAGGAAAACAGAAAATTGAGCTCGCGAAACTACAGTTAGCACAGTTAGAAAAAAGAAGTCGAACTTCAAAGGGTTAAAAATAAAGCATTAAGTTTAAATCCTGCAGCTAAAGTCGAAGAGAAACAATTCGAAACTTTAAATAAGGAAACCGCAACTCATATTGGCATTCGAGAAGCAGAAGATTGGTTTAGGCCTATTGATTTAACTAAAGAGTGTGATATTTATATTTCATCTAGAAGCGGATCACATAAAGAAATTCCTATTACTTATGGATATACCCAAGACCCCTTTAAAAATAAATCACAAAACTTCAAAACAAAGATTAAAGAGAACTATCCCCAATATCATGAAAGAGAAAAAAAAATTGCTATATATGCGGTGATTCATCTCATTACGCAAGAGACTGTAAGAAGCGTTTTAAATCTAAAAAATCTAACAGCCACATCCGTAATAAAATAAACGTGAATACTTTGAAAGTCGAGAGCGAAAAACAAAATAGCGGTGAAATCGCAAATCTTCAATACGTAAGCATTTTTGTAGAAAATCAGCCCGTCACAGCCTTGATTGATTCAGGTTGCCAGATCCCAGTTTTAAATTCCTCACTAATTAGAGTGCAAACACCTTCCGAAGAAATCATAACATTAAGCTCATGTTTTGGCGAAAAGCGAATGGTAGAAGTTAAACCCATAAATATTTCTCTTAATCAACACTCTACTAGCTTAAGTGTGAGAACGGCAATATCACCGACCTTGACCGAAGAATTTATTATACATCCCAGTGTATATTCTGAAATAGAGAAACTAGGCCACGCAAAGGCGATGTTTTATTGAGTGAAAATGAATCCTCTTTAGGTGCTCATGCTTATGCTTATTCAAGTGCTGTTTCTTTTCCAAATGTTTCTGTTTCAAATGTGATAAAAAACTGTAGTTATGATTTGCCATATGTTAAGAACTTTAATACTGGAAATGATTCGAGTTCTCGAATTAAGGATTATAAATGTAATAAAAAAAAAGATTACTAAGTTAAAATTGAGTATTGTAAGAGAAAAAATGTTCTGATATAGTATTGTGTAAGAAAGCCAATGGTGCCATGAAAACGAGTTCCGTGGAATTTATCTCGCTCACCTAACCCTTCACCTATGAATAGTAATTATCGACGGTTTGTGTTGCTCCGAAGGATCTTCCAGCCCTGGCAGTGGAAACGAAGGAAAAAGAGAAATCGTTTTGAACAGACGTCCAGAACTCTACAGAGGAAAATATCGATGCGTTCAACCAAAGATCAACTTGTTGAAAAAGATGTTCTTATGCCGGTGAAACACAATGTTTTCCTGTGGAACCTTCCGGATGTCGAAGAGGTGCCTTCACATGATGGAGAAACTGTCTAGTTCAGAAAAATTATGATATGTTTAATCTCTATATATTTGTCGTATAGTCCTTGTCTGTTCCGTTTTTTTTTTTGTATGTTTCAGATTCTCCTCTGGTCTCCATGGAAATACCGCTGCGGACAGCGTACGGTCAGAATGGCCGTTGTGGCATGCAGCCAAAACCAAGCAGTCTTCGCGCGCAGGCGCATCAAAGTAAAAGCAGAACTGAAACTTGTGAATTAGTGAAAGTGAAACAAAAACTTTTGGAGATTAGAGCAGAATTAGAGAGAAAGGAGAACGCGAGAGGTGCGCGAGCAGGCGTTACCTTCTGAAAATCATCGTCAATCTTATCTGTAAAAACTTTTCTACCTTTTTAATTAATTTTTGTTTAATGTTAAAATAAAATAGAAGATAGACCAACGTTTTGGACCCCTTGTTGTCTCCACATATATATATATATATATATATATATATATATATATATATATATATTAAAAAATTAATCTAATGATGATTTTAAATATCCAAAGAATTATTAGTATTTATGGTAAATATATGTTTTTCAACTGAGTATGTGAGACACGCATAAATATCTTTTTCGAAATTCCAATGCAGAATTTTAGTGGAGCTAATACAAAATTCCTAGTTTTGCATGGTTAAGATTATAAAAATGTCCAAATTTTAATAACCTTTTCTTCAGCCAACCACTAATGGAACATGAATGATGAGGGATTATGCATAAATATATATTTTTTTAACTTGAATTTAAAAAAGGATCTTTATATTTATTTATATGCGCAAATGTTAACTGTAAATTTGTACAGATGCTTTTAATTACTCTTTATTTGAAGATTCAAGTTAAAAAATATAAACCTGAAGTGAAAGTTCTCTTTGAATGAAATTAATGTTCAGACATTCAAAATTCAAATATAATTTTTATCTGAACAATACAAAAACAAGGGATTCTATGTAAGATGCCCTGAATATCTGGCTTTAAAATTATGAAAAACTAAAAGATTTAAATAGGGTTTTTTAACAATACATATAAATTTTTGCAAATAATGTAATACAGAAGCCTAAAAATTATTCATGTTTAGAAGTGTCCGAAATTTTAAAAGATTTTAAATTTTGAACCTTTTTTTTTTGTTTTTACATAACAAAATAATCATTTTTAAAAAAATCCCTGAAAGTATTGATTAAAATAAGAAAAATGAAACAGTAAATTATCCTCAATGTTTTAATATATAATTTGAATTTAAATACTACAGATATTTTTAAAAACTTAGACATACATTTTAAGGTAAAGTAAAAATTGAGAATTCTCAACTCGTTGACTTGCAATTTATTTCCGTACACTTTAGGGTTTAAAGAAATTCTTCCGAGATTTTACGATTGCTAAAGGAACCGGTCTCCCCGTGAGCCATAAAAGTTCCCCAATGCCCATTGTGTGTCTCCGACCGTCTCTAATTATCTTTCAAGATCGTAAACCTTTAAAGGAGGAAAAGAATTCGGAAAAATACGACCTTACCGGTTTTGAACACATTACTTGAAGGGGAAAAAATCTGTTTGGTTCATTTTTGGTGAGTCCCGGCCTTAGGAAAAATTCAGTGTGGTCCGTTTTCGAAGCCTCTCTAGTAGGGCGGAAAAATCCGTGCTGTCCAGATGGAGGGTTAATTAATTAGCTCTAACGGATGAAATTTCCCAAAGTTGAGTATTTTGTTTATGTATATTCCATAATTTTCAATGTGATCTAAAAATAAATAGGATGAAGAAAACTGCAGTAAATCGTAATGCGGTAGATAAAGGTTTAAGACAATTACCGATCCCACCGGTTGTGAAGTGCCTTCTGTAATATGTTTTTTGAACGCAAGGAATATTGAGGCAGTTGAAATTCTTCAACTTTTTGAGATTTATGGTGAAAATGTAATGAGGGATGGAATGGTGAGAAAGTGGGTTCGGGTGTTCGGTTGGACAATTCGCCAATGGTCATTAAGAAGCACGCAGTGTGCGTCCTTCTGTTGTCAATGATGGTTTTTGGTTGTTCACGAATTTTCTCATTCAATAACATTGCTTTGTAATGATTTCCCAAAAATTTCAAAAACTGATCACTGGTGGCATTTTCCTTTGAAGTGGGTATAGACAAGTTGGTTCCCCGATATTACAAATGTCTGAGTCATGTTGGTAATAGTAGAAAAAGTTTCCGACATGCTCATTCATGTAAAAATAAATTTTGCTTTGAAAAAAGATTTTTTATGCGCGTTTCTCCAAAACGGTACTTAGTTTCCAGACATGCTTCGCATTATGTTTCTATTATTTAGTCTTAAATGTTTTTTGATATGTTCCTTATATTTTTCATTCATACATATCTTTTACTTAATCACTAATTAATTATCATTAGAATGGAATCCTCTCTGCGCTGCCTTACGTAGTCCAAGCAATGTCCGCGTGGCTGACTTCTTATCTTGCGGACAGAATAAGGGAGTCAGGCAGATTGAGCATCACAAATATTAGAAAGATCAGCAATTCTATAGGTAAGGATAAGATGCAAACGAATTTTTGTTTTCTCTTTCATAAACATGTGTAAATTTTATTTATTTTAGATACTTTTTGATAATCAGGGTCGGTCAACAGGACGACTCTGCTATTAATATTTTTATTTTAAATTTAACCAATATTGTTTATATTGTTACGTAGATCCGGATTCGAGGATTTTATGCCAAAACAATCACAAAGAAAATAAACAGTTCATTAAGAGCGATGCGAATTTATTATCGAAAATCCAATCTTTTGAATACAGGATTCAGTAGTAATATTCACAGAGTAAATATCCGAAGGTCTTCACGCCTTCAACAGCAATCAAACTAAATAATCAGTGTTTAAAAATACACGTAAATAAAGATTATTCACAAGCACAGCCGAGCTAATCGCTAGTCAAAACAATCCTCACTACTCGCTGGCTTAATCAAGACTCATCGCCGAACCGGCGAGCATCGTTTTTTAGGCGCGACAGAAACTTCCAGAAATATAACCGCTCGTGATATTAGTGGAGAGATCTACTACTTCCTAGAAGATTCCAGAGGGTTCCGAACTCGCCAACATGGTCACCAATGACGCCAACATGATCTCCAAAGTCACCAAAATGGTCGCCAAAAATGATGCCACCTTGAC
>BMAU01003096.1:0-34545 GCA_019973935.1 Trichonephila clavipes | reverse complement strand
TTACCATAATCAAAGCATTCTCAAACCAAGTTTCAGAATCTGAATAAATGGCATTTAAATGTTGAACGTATATTAAGTCGCCCATCCGGTGTAGTGGTTAGCGAAGCTGACAGCTGTGCCGTTGGGACTAGTTCGAATCCCGGAGAAGACATGGATGTTTGTAAATGTATAGTGCCTTCACGGAATGAGGGTACTTTAAATAGCCGTCGAGCCGCAAGTTATTTCGTGAGGTTGATGGAAGGGGAAGAAAGTTGGGAGACCCCAGGGTGTTCTCCCTCTAAATTGGGGTGAAACCGAGCTAAATTGTTCTGTCACCTGTATGGTGCCCAAAGCTACGGCTAACGACAGGCGTCACTTAGCCCTTTGCCCTGATGAATTTCGTGGGCCTTTATCTGGCCTTTGCCGATCAGGTGGGATTAGTTACATCAACAACATATGTTTGAACGTCCTGCCAGATTGTCTGTAAGCAATTCAGAAAATTCGCGACCTCTAATATTCTTCTTTAGCTTAATTTGGAAAGAAAAGTTCTTGTTTTAGTAAAATTTATGCTCTCTGTCAACTTGTACCTATAAATTAACATTAAATTTTGTAAATAAATGTGTTAAACAAGTAAAATCTGGATTCCCCACTTGACTAAATTTTGTTTTAAAATTAAAGTCACGATCTGGTTTAATGAGAGCCATTTACACCTCATGGACTTCTATATTATTTTTTTTTTTTTTTTTTTTTTTTTTTTTTGGCGGCCGCGGTAGCCGAGTGGTATAGGCATCGGATCGTGGCTGGCTTTGTCACGAGTTCGAGCCCAGTACCACTAAAGACCCGCCGTGTAGGGCAGCGATGCACGCTAAATCTGTCGAGAGCTGAAACGTCCTCCCGTTGGTGTGGTGTGGTAGTTAGGAGAGGGGGGTGCCAGCTCAGGTGTCGTCCACGTCACTTGACCATGGTTCAAAATTACGTGGTCCGTCGCCAAAAGCCCTCGTGTAGCTGAACAGTGCGACGTTAATCTTCACTCACTCACTCACTCACTATATTATTTTTTCGCTGACGAGGACCCCTTGCAGGTCATATATCCCCGGGGATCTATATAGACCACTTTTGAAATCACTGGTCTAACTGCTCTTGATTTGTATCCTTGCACAGGTAAATGCGTTTCATCACTGAAAATCAGCCCAGGATTGGTATTTTTGCCCCTATGCTGAACGTATTTTCTTCGTTTTCGGTTAGAAATTGCTTTTTTCTCGGTCTTGATGACTTACGGCTAACTTCCACAACCCTTTTCTGTACACAGTGGAGGTACTCTCACTTCAACACCATAATCCAATATTTCCCTTCGAAGGTCTCTGCTTGTCTTACTTTGATTTATTTTGCTGTTTCGTATTAGAATTTTATCAGTTTTTTTGGAGTAGTTTTCCGTTTTAACCCATATTTTCCTTTCCTTTTAGGAGATAATGATCTGGAATCTTGAAATGTTCTTAAAATTTTTGAATTTCTTGATCACAGCCATAGAAATATGTTCATTAACAGAGATTATTTTAGAACGCTTCCTCGTAGTAAGCAAACAAGCAAAAGTAACATATTATGTGCAATACAAAATCACATCCCCCACCTACAACACTGAAAGGCTCAAAACTGAACCACTAATGTACTAAAACTAAGCAAATGAGTAAGTTATAGTCAAAGTCAATCCGTCGCATTACTTCTGGGCTAATATAACCGGTTCGAGGTGATTTGGGACATAAATGGTAATCACATATCAACTCAGACAAGGAAAAAATGTTTGGCCCAATTAATTCGAACAGTATAGTAACTAAAAATGGAGAAAAATCCCATAATTAAATGCAAAATTAACCAGACAGGTATTTAAAAGTATACCTTAAAACTTTATTTCTATTTGTAAAACCAAAACTTTTGTTGGTTTAAACCAGGGGTGGGCAGACTTTTCCAGGGTACGGGTTACTTCTAATTTTTTCAGAGTGTTGCGGTCCACCTAATGTCAGTGGCGCACACAAGGAGGGGGGAGGGTCCTCGGGTCCGGACTCTCCCTCATGGCCCTTAATTTTCTCCCGATTGATTAAAATCTCATGTATATTGTGCATAAAACTTATAAGTTTTGTTAATAAAATTTTTTTATTATTTATTAATGTTGATTATTTATTTAGTAATTTATTCGTTTACTGTTTTTTGTTTGCGGCAATCGACAAAATAAAATAAAAAACGTTTGGCTGCGTATTGGAAAAAGATGTGAGATTGGTAGACTTTTGACTCTCGACCCCCACCACTAACCCCTTGAAAAATTCTTGTGTGCACCAATGCCCAGGGTCATAGGTGTGGTGAGGTAGAAAAAGGTCCACATTATTTTAATAATTAATAAGAAGTTATTACTTAGAACATACCTACAGAACTAAAATTAAATAAAAACTGATACTTTTACGAGAAATTAAAACCGCGTTTAAAGCAAAACGCGCGATTCAAACATAATAATAACACAGCCATAAATATAATGATATCAAATGATGCTTTTATTATCAAACAATTCAAAATACATAAATAAAAAAAACATTTTCATCTTGTTAGTTTCCGTTGTTGCAGGTAATAGTAGACTCTTAGACCGCATACATCAGCCAATCTTGAATATTTCCGTACATAATTACAAAATGCTAAAATCTTTAAGCGGTCACCCCTAAATGGCTTGACGGTCCACCGATCGATCGCTATCGACGTAATGCCCATCCCGGGTTTAAAACCTAACTAAAATTTCCTCAAAGCGATTATCACAATGCACACATCAATCAGACACATCACAATACAGTGAAACATAAACCTAACCACCACCTTTTGTCACGATCAACTAAGATAGAAAGAAAGCGCTTTTTTGTCTGGTGCAATCAGTCTCTTAACATCAGTCTGTCAGATTAGTCAAGTAAATTTAAAAGTTATACACCTCATGGGAGATATAAAAGGTAGAATTCTTACTTTCAACGTTAACGAAGCATTTATCTATAAGATAAAAACTGATATCAGGAAATATATAATTATTTTTTTTAAACTAAATAGTTAACCAAAGGGAACAAATAAGAGCACAAAAAAATGTATTATAGTCTTTAATGGAATTATTTGTACTCGGATGGAATGTGTTAATAAAACTGTACTACATTTTGAAATATTTATATATTATTTAAACAAACACACCGTATAATTTATGCTGGGAATGTTTTAGAATTATAATAAAAGTTTGTTATAAGAATTATATTTCATTATTGTTCGATATAAATGAAAAAAATATCTACCTTATAAATCCTCAAGAGAAATATTTTTACATGTAAATAAATGGGCTTTCTAGGTTTCCAGATGTTAACATGTTGAAATCTTCCAAAGTATATAACTTACTAGAATTTAGTTTAATTGCACTTTAATGGTAATGAATTTAGAGTGTTTTTAGTAAGGCAAGTAAGATGCTGTTTTTATACCTTATATTTTTATATAGTTATCGGGCGAAGAAGATTAAACAAAAGTAATATATTATATACATAGAATTGTTGTGCATATGTACAGTTTTTTAAATAAACATTTTTTAACGCAATTGTTTTAATTTTTTTTAATGTTGAAGTCAGGTGTACTTAGGTATTTCCGCGCTTCATTATTATTGCTTTAAGATTAAAGTTTAGAACAGCATTCATTTTCACTCTATAATATCGAATTTTATTCTTTATTGAATATTTACACCTAGTAAAGTTTTTCAAGTTATATCTTCCTTACTCATACAGTTTACGTCAGGAGTGGGCGAACTTTTCCAAGATACGGACAGCTTCTAATGTTTTTAACGTGTGGCCATTCTGTAATAAAATTGTATGTTTTCTTTCCTTAACACTTGTTTTTGATATTGTACCTCTATTTTAAAATATGCTATTCTTACTACAAAAACACAAGTAATAAAAAATTGTCCAATAGAATGCTTGAACAACTCTAAGCGATTGCTAGACCGTGTAGGTATTCAATGCAGTGAGCAGACAACATACGTGAACCAAACAATCTGAAACCGACACATGTACTTAAATTTGTTCGTAGCCAAAATTTCTGTGCCATTGCGGGACATTAACTCAATCCAACAATCAACTCCAGCCAATCCCGTGGAGTGAGTGATTTTGGCGTTTTATGACGCAAGAGCCGATTTCGTCTAAACTGCGCCACACATTTGTTAGGATATTAAAATCTTAAAAAAATTATAAATATAAAATACACATGCATAATATATATTTATACATGCATGCATGCTCATATATAAAAGCTCAAGTTAAAACACAGTATAAAACAATTCGTCAAAATAAATATAAAAATCCAATTTTAAAGATAAAAGGAAATATAGATTTTGTTGGAGTATTTCTCCTACCAAGTCAGATAAAGTTAAATGAGATGAATTAAACAAGTAATATAAAAAGAATTTTTTAAGTCAATTCCTACTTTGAATGCAAAAAATTAGAGGGACTTTCATGGAGCGCGAGGAGGAACGTAAAATTGACGTGGGCAATGAACTCAGAAACAACGTCATGAAAAACGGTGAAAGTGTCGTTGATTATATCACAAGAGCACGGGGGGTATCTTTAAAGTATCACTCCCTAGGATCAGCCATCTCACCGAGGGAATTGGTATACCACACCATTAGAGGATTGAAAGGAAAATTTTCTAAAGTGAGAGAAATTTTTAAAAACTCAACGGGATAAATCCTCCAAATTCTACGGGAAGAAAAAACCCTCTGTTAACTTACCAATTAAAAATCGTATGGAAGAAATAAATGCTGAAGCATTTTATTCTAGGAGGAAAAGGAAAACACAAACGAGACTTTGCTATATTTACAGAAGGACAAATCATCTGGCAAAGGATTATTTCTATAGAAACCAGAACACACCAAATAGTACAAGCCAAAAGAATGCGACCCAAAGAAATAATGTATCTAGAAACCAAAAAATACCCGTCCTCCTTCAGTATTTACAGCTTCCCACCGTGAAGAAAAACTTTGTGATAATACCTAGATCCTGGACAGTGTTACATCACCAAAGACGCTGTGTGGTTTCATACAATAAGTCCAGAAGTTATGGACATTTATTAAGCGGATAAAAATTCGAAAATTGTATGTCAAGGAACAGGAAACATTTCAGCTAAAATTGTGAGTACAAAGCATTGTAATTCTATTAATTTAACAATTACTAATGTCAGTTATGTTTCTCAATTAAAGTGTGATTTACTGTCTGTTACATGTTTAATGGATGCAGGTTGTAAGATTAAATCAGAAAATAATTGTATATTGATATATAATAAAAAATAATAAGTTGATAACGAAAGCCTTTAAAAATAATGGTAGATTAGAAATAAAATTAGAATCAATGTATAATTCTGAATGTTGTTTTTCTGACCAATCTACTAATAATCTTGAAATTTGGCATAACAGGTTATGTTATCTAAATTGTAAATATATGCTTAAAATGAAAGATTATATCAATTAATAAAGTAAGCAGAAAAACTCATCGTAGTATTGAAATAAGTCAAAACTCACAAATTCTTGAGTTGCTCCATGCCGACTTGGGTGGTCCAATAAATATCGAATCATATGGTGGTGCCAAATATTTTATGTTAATAATAGATGATTTTTCTGGCATGTACTTTACTTAATTCTTAAAATATAAATATGAAGTGCTTAATATATTTTCTCAATTTAAAGCTAAATATGAAATTTTAACTGATAAAAGGATTAAAAAGATGAGAACTGATAATGGGTTAGAATTTTTAAATGATCAACTAGATTCTCTTATCTGGTTAATTCAGGAATATTTCATGAAAAAACTATTCCATACAATAGTAAAAGTATTGGTAAAGCAGAAAGTGGTACCGTGTTCTTCTAGATCTTTATTACATGAAAGTAAGCTTCCTTTAAGGTTACACGGTACCCTTTTTAAAAAAATTTTTTTGGAGACAATTACAGTAAAAACAATTGATGTTTTACATTTAGATTATATTATTAAGCTGATTCTGTAAGCAAAAAGTCAATTTGACCAGCCATTATTTTACAATTTTAAAAAATTAGGAATTTTTGAAGTTTTTTCAAACTTTTATAAAATACTCAGTTTTTAAATTTTTTTAGTAATTTTAAGTTATTTATGATTCTTAAATTATTACGAGCAGTATTTAGTATGTATTTAAAAATCTATTCCCTTGTTGATTTTTAATAATTATTTTTCTAAAAAAACCTGGAAAAAACACGAAATTTTTTAAAATATCAACTTAAGCATTTTTTAGAAAAATAACTAGAGTTCTCAGCCCTAAATCCATACTAACTTTTATAGAACATAAATTTGGGAGTATATACAAAAAAAATTCAAGGCTCTATCTTGAAAAGGAAAAAAGCCTTAGGGATTAGAAAACACTTATACCTTCAAAATTAAAAGTCTGAGAAAAACGCATTTAAAGTTTGTAAAGTCATAAAACAAAAACTTATAATGCCCGCAAAACTCTAATTTTTTAATATGTTATTTTCCAATGTTTGTTCTACATTAAAACTCTATTTTTATTAAATATGACTGAAAATTATATTTTTAATTCAAAAAATATTTTTGCATAATATTGATAGCATTTGTTAAGACGTCAGTTTATTCAGCTTTATCTTAACCTAATATTTCACAAAAGTTTTGAAACACGAAGCATTTATGTACAAAATAATAATGATACTAAGTTAAGCTAAAAATATTTAGGTTTTCTCATAAAATTTAATTTTTTTTTCAGTTTTAAATTGGGGCAGTTTAGGAAGTTTTAGCTCTTGTCGTACCACTTTAAAATACTAAAATATAGTACTACAATATGTTTATTATAATGTATTTTGGTACATCAAGGAAATATTCAGTTATATCTGCAGCATATGAATTCAGAATACTTGTATTCGGAAGTCTAATTGCAGAATAAGCTGAGGACTGGTTTTTAGATACATCATTTTCAGTAGTATTCCATCTCTTCGAAATTTTGTTTCTCACAGAAACCTAGAACGCATTTGCCATGGCATTTCTTCTGCAGGAAAAAATTAATGATAAAGCTTTTAAGTTATATAAACTATTTTTAAAGCAAAAATTGGCCATGAAATTAATCTTTATTAATTAATTATGAGAACTCAAAAAACTCAAAACATAATCAAGCAGAAATGATTTTAGTAATGAAAATTGGAATTGATAACCATTTCAAACTAAAAAAGCTCAAAAATATATTTAATTAATTCAACTTAAGTGTGAAAAAATGCTTTAAAAGAAAACCGAAACCAAAACCATAGCTTATAAAACTCCAAATATCTTAAAAACTAATTTGCTAACAGATCTGAAATTTCGTGGCAAGCATCTCAATGATATGGGCCACCAAAACATGCAAAAAAATATTTTCGGTAAAAATGAAATTTTTGGGGTATATACTGTGTAGTCTTAAAGCTTTACTGAAGCTATTAATTGTAGTACTCAGGTATTTAATATAACACCACGAAAAGGGAAACACAATATCGCATTAGAAATTTGGACGGGCAATAAACCGAATTTAAATTATCTCAAAAAATTTGACTGTGTGGCTTATCTTCACGTTTCGAAAGTATTGAGAAATAAATTTGAAGTTCCAGGAAGACGTGGAATTTTACTAGGATATGCTAGAGAAAGGAGGGGATACAGAATTTATGATATTAAAAATCAAAAAGTAATTGAGGAGAGATCAGTTAAATTTTATGAAACTTTAAAAGGTAGTAGTTATTTATATATAGGTGAGATTGAAAATGAAACATAGGATATTGACTCGTTTTTTGAAGACTCTCCTGAAATAAACGAAAATAATCAAAATACAGAAAATAGAGTATCGTCTAATTTTGAAATAAATAATGAGACTGTAACAACTGAGATTGATAACTCAATTTCCCTTCAGATCACACCATCACATCAGACAAGCAGAATCCAACTCCCGGTACTTTAATTGAATGGTATACAAAATCAAATCCCTGTTAGAAGATCGGAAAGACTGAAATCTAAGCAGGTGTCAGTTCATTTGACGGATAATGTACCGAACTCTTATTTTGAGGCAAAAAATAGTGCTAATTGGCAAAATTAGAAATTAGCAATGGAGAATGAATTAGATTTGTTAGATAAACATAAAATTTGGAAAATATACATAGTATAAAAACCTGTGAAATCAAAATTAATAAAAACTCTAAATGGGTATATAGTTTAAAACAAGATGATGCTGGGAAAATTATATAATACAAAGCAAGGCTTGCAGCAGATGGTTTTAATCAAATTAAAAATATCGATTTTTCCAAATCGTATTCACCAGTTGTAAATATTGAATCTTTTCGAATGTTAATTTCTTTGATGTAAAAACTGCATACTTATATGGTGATTTAGAGGAGACAATGTATGTGTGTGTGTCACCTCCTCCTGGTTATGAGAAATTAATTGGAGATGACAACGTTTGTAAATTGAAAAAGAATATTTATGGTTTGCCACCAAGGCCGGATCTATGTATGGGATAAATGGGCAGCAGCCCAGGGTCCCGGGGTTCAGATTTTAATAAAATAATAAACTAGTAAAAAACTACAAATCCGAAATAAAATACCCGAAATACCGTATCAAATTTATTTTTATTTTCGAGAGCAAGAGCAGTTTAGTTTTGTTGTTCCGCCCTGCCACCGAATACGCGGAAATTAATACTTAATAGACAGAGGCTCTATCATAAATCGGCGCCGACGAGCATCGATCATTTATACCAATGATTCCCAAAGTGGTCTATATGGACCCCCAGGGTCTTTGATGACTTACAAGGGTTTTATTCAAGCGAAAAAAAATTGGGGGGGGTCCACACGAAGGGTAAATAGGGGTCAACGACAGCATCTTCTGGAATGTTGTGTGTGTATGTTTACATGGACATTGAAATATTTCTGGTTTATCTGTTAACACTTTTTTTTGCAACTTTCTCCCATTCCTACAGTGGGTTCCCAACGGACATTCCTAACGCCCACAGGATGTCGGTGTCATATAACTAAAATGGGACGAGGGAGCTTTTTTGGAAGATAGAGACCCACACAGTAGATGTTTAATTTACTCCTGAGGGTTTAAAGTAAGCGGTTGTGATTTCTACCATCAAAAAGACTCATTTTCAAAGAAATTGGCCATCGAAAATAAGCACATAGCTCCGTATTTTACAATTTGCTCACTTGAAATAACAGCAGGTAATTATGTTTTTAATTTTTAATAAATTTGCCTTTTTTAGTAGTAATATTTTAAGATTTCAAAGAAAAGTTTGTGTTTTTCTTCAAATAAATCAAATATATTGACGACCTGGTAAATCGAAGTAACTTCGAAAGAGAAAAGAAACAAAAACAAATAAGTGCAACGTAATCGGTTAGACTCTTCAATTTATAGACAAAACAGATAATAAAGCGTTTGCAACTTGTGGTGGTGCTCTTTTTTTTTTAAATTTACATGAGAAATAAAAATGCGGGCTAAAGCTGACACAATACATAGGCTTTCAAAAACAATCGGTGTAACTGATTATTTTCAATAAGTTTATGTAATTACAAAATTCAATTAATTATTTCAAACATGCGATAATTAAACTATTTCAATTAAGAATTTGAATTTTCCTTTTACATAGCTTCAAATTTTTTTAAAAAAAAATTCACGTGACTACAAGGTACTTACTTATATATAATTTATTTAAAGCTGATGCAGCTGGAATTTCTAATTAAATTACATTTCTTAGTATTAAAGGACAAAAATATGCCATGTCTGATCTGGTGGTTGTCTTTCATTAGGTTGGTTGGCTTTAATTTCTGGCACTAAGACATACTGTGTTAAACACTAAGTCCCTTATTGGGAGGCACTACTGTATTTTTATTATATTAAGATAAACTTGAAGGGATATCTTATTGTATTTGCTTTTATGAAAAAAAATCCACCTATATTTGTATAACGATTTTAATTGAAAGGCTAACTGTTTTAAATGAAAACTAGACTATTTTATTGTCAAGGAAATTAGTTTGCATATATGTGTCGATAATTATACTTAACAGTATATGAATTGTAAAATCTTTTCTTCGGATCTAATTGAAATAATATTGTTGACACGAATCTTTTCTCGTAAGATAACTTTCATTTTTGGAACGAGACGCTGCACAACCATCATTACTGTTCTCATTATTAAAAAAAATGTAGTTCATTTGTCTGTTGCTTATAGTAAATTCCGTTTTTCCCCCCTGAATCATTTAACGTGAAATAAATATAAAATATACATTTGCAGATTTTTTTACCTTTTTTTATACGTCAAGTGAAAAATTTTGTAATCATTTTGTTATTATTAGTACATTTTTATCGCATCGTGTTATCATTGATTAAAGTATCCGAAAGGCATCTTTTAAAATTCTTTCTGAATATTCAAAGTTTGAATTAGATCAGTAATTAATGAGTTTTTTCAATGTTTTCATTTTTTTTACTATAAAAAGAGATAAATTTAGTAATATTATTTTATTATTTTAAATATATTTTTAATAATTGCATGTGTTATAATAAATTTAGATTCAAGTATTAAAAATATTTTAAAATGGCAAAATATTTTTTAAGAAGCTAAAAACGGAATTTTATTGGACTGAGAACTATAATATATTTATTATTTTTTTTAGTATCGCTGTCTACTTTTTAAGTATTTTTATTAGTGTTAGTTCTTTTAAGATTGATTTACTATGGTCATTTATTTCTAGTTCTATATTAATGAGATTTGAGAAAGTATTTTTAATTTATTTAAATCCATGCAATCTTTTTTGCGTGCTGTATACAGATTTATATTTGGGTTAGTTGGAAAAAAAGTTAAATGTTATATTCTCAGACGGCATAGGTTTAATTTGAAAAAGCTACTTTGATAGAATGTATTGCCATGTAATTACCATTTCCAAATATATTAAGTATACATAAGTGCAGTATTTCAATGAATGTAAAAAATATGGGCTTCTTATTCTTTGTTTCAAATTTACGATAGGATTTTGAAAAGTCTCATCAAATTCTTAAGAAGTCGTAATGATTTTTTTAAGAATCTTTGATCGGATGTGGCTTTCGACGAAATGCTCTGATATACAAAATAACTGTTCGACGGGACTAACTTTGAGGTTATCCCTGCTAACTTTGAGATGACACAGCCACATTACTGAATTCGACAAAGAAATATTAATTTTTATTATGAAGCACAAGATGATCCAATGGACGACCCTATAAATTATAATTCAACATAGTTTTTTTTTTATTTTTGCACAATTGATCGAGCAATTAATACCTCAGACTGTAGATTTAACTAAAGGAGTACCCACAGCTGTTGTTTTCAATTTTTTATGCAATATATATGATTTAAAAGAAACCCTTAAAAATTTATTAACTAAAAACTGTAAAAATTCAGAAATAATTTTGGCCGATAAAGAATCAGTGGGTATAAACGCGCTTGATCTTACAAATGAGGTAGTGAAAGTTTCTATTTTATTGGGCAAAAAAGAAAACCCAATTGAAATAAAATTTATTTCAACTTCAGAATTTTCATCAAATTTTGTACCTGCAGTAAAATTTTTGCTTTGTTTGTAAATAAGTGTAGTAAATGGAGAGACGAGTTCTTCAATATTAAAATTCATAAACAAATTCTTACCATTCATAACTCTAAGAGATTAAATGTTTGAGCTATATTGACTATCGAACATGAATTAGCTGAACAAATCGATTTTAAGAAATTGATCAGAAAGATTTTAGAATTATACGCAGAAAAAACAGATTTGTAATTTTTGTTTGCTTGTTAATTTTGTTACCTACTTTATAAATTTGTTTAATTGTGTATGCTTTTTTTAAATATGTATAGATATATTCAATAATATATTAATACATATATATATTATATTGTCATGCTGTCTTTCTGTTCGAGAGAGAGAGAGAGAGAGCGAACTATTCAGATTTTATAGGTGTGTATCTATGTGTGTGTGAACAATTTATCTTTTTTAATAATATTTTTTTTATTTTGAGGGGGTGGCATGCCTTTTTGTTCCAGGTGGCAAAACTTCTCGAGTCAATATTCATCAAAAAAAGGTGATGTTATATGTTAGGTGGTATTTCAAAGGATTCAGTATTTTTTTAGCTTTTACTGGACAACAAAACGATTACTGTCATCAGCTGGATAAATTGAATGATTCACTTGAACAGAAAAGATCAGAATTGAACAGGAGAAAAGGAATTGATCTGGATTTATTCTTATAAAAAATCCCTTTAAACTGATGGGCCAATAAATAATTATCATCAGCGTTTCAGGTTTTAGAGAGTATAGACAATGATTTTTTTAATTTTTTTAAATAAATTAGATGCTTTTTTTTTAAAAAATTATCTCAGAAATATACTATCTTGTTTTGTAAAAAAATTTTATAATATTTTTAGTTTAAGCACGCAGTCGGTAGTGTTATTGTAATTTTATGACTTGGACTTTTAAATTTTTATTTTCAGTAAAATCAAGTCCTTAGTTAACAATATAAATATGTCTGTCAAAAAATATAAAATTGTAGCGGAAAAAAGAAAATTACTGTTAAATGGAGAAAAAGAAAAAATTAAATGTGTCAAAATTTTAAATTATTTTACATTGGAACAAAGTAACAAGAATATAACAAACGCAGATACATCAGCAAGCGAAAGGGAAAGATACTTGGCCAAAGAAAATGGAGAAACACAACAAACAAATATTAATGACTAAAATATGCTAGACCTGGATGACCAGCAGCCTTCTGAAAAAGATATTGTTCAGTCAGAGGACATCAATAATGCCCCGACCGAAAAGTGTTTAGAAAATGTTGGTTTTGAGTTTGAGAAATACGCTGACTTGGGTTAGTGACCTAAATCGCTAAGTAATAATTTTATTGATTATATTCTTTCGCATGAAATGAGTTATTTTCAAATAAAAATCCAAACAATATGTACTCTGTTTCGGTAAGAGTGAGAACAGAAGTGATCATTTTTGAATAACCATTTCATTAAAAACTTTAAAAAGGCCAAGTGCTGGAATGATTTTGACTAAGTTATTCAACTAGTATCGGTAGTATTTTTTGTTTGACCTGCAAACTTTTTTCTAAAACAGATTCTCAATACACAACCAACTTTTCTGATTGAAAACGCGTAACAAGTTGTTTAGAAAATCACGAAAATTCTAATGAACATAAAAATTCAATGTTAGTTTGGTTGACACGAAAAGAAAATAAGTCTGTTTTAGGTAAACAGTTACAGGAACAACTAAGAAAAGATACAGATTATTACCCCAATGTCTTCAAACGTTTTATTGCGGTAGTAAAGGATTTAGCTATAAGAGATTTGGCATTTAGAGGTACTGAGGAAGTTTTTGCTTTTCCTCGTAATGGTAATTTTACGGGTGCGCTGGAACTACTAGCAGAGTTTGATCCATTCATTCGTGAACATATTGAACAGAGAGAATTACAACCAAAATCCTTAATATCGTACTTTATCAAAAACAATATATGAGCATGGGCAAGCAAATCATTCAAACAATTACAACTCTGATAAATAACGATGAAGCAAAGTACTATTCAATTGTAATAAATTTAGCACCAGATTTGTCCCACAATGACCAACTTGATGTGCCTCATTAATTAAGATTAGTAACAGTGGCGTAACGGAGAACACTTGGGCCCCCCCTGCAAAGTCAGGTTTTGGGCCCCCCAAGTTGGATTTTATAAAGGGCGATAGTCAGGCTGTGGGCCCTCTAGAGCCCTGGGCCCCCCGCAATGCGGGGGTGTACGTTACGCCACTAATTAGTAGTCACACTAGCTTATACTTAATTCTCTACAAGAATTTTTGGAAACAAATGGATTGTTATTGGATATTTGTAGGGGACAATCATTTAACAACTAGAGTTCATTTCCCGGGAAATCATTTCTGTTCTTTTTTTATTCCCGGGAATTATACTTCGTTCCCGGGAATCGCATGGGGCTTAGAAATGTTCAGAAAATATCACTTCTCATGAACGATATCTTACAAAAATATGTTAAAGAAGAGTTTGGCTGTGAAAAGATAGTTTTTTTTGGATACCAAAACACGCTGGAATAGTTTGTTGGCAATGCTTGAAAGATTTTTAGAAATAAAGTCAGCAATTTTAAAAGCATTGATTGACATTAAAGAAGAACAAATGATGACCAATGTAGAGTTTGAAACTGTGACTACAATTGTAGCAGGCTTAAAGTCAGTAAAAATTGGTTTGGAAAAATTATGCAGTCGAAATGCAACTTTGCTAACTGCAGAAGGTGTATTTTCTTTCGTTATTGGAGAATTGAACGAACAAAATTCCGAATTTGCAAAAATATGAAATATTCTCTAATTCAAAGAATTAATGAGAGACACGACGTTAATTTAACAGGATTAATGCAATACCTGCATTTTGGGAAAAAATACGAAGCAGCTGCAGTTATTGTCAATATTTCGCGATGCCTAGCAAAAATACCAAAAAAAAAAAAAATTGTTTGGTTAGACAAGCCTAAATGATATATATATATATATAGGGACAGGGCTTTTCTACGAAGAAGAGGAATCAATATCCAACTCTTCGCACTCAGAAGAAGAGAGCATAGAGATTTTGAAAGAAAAACCTCTGACGTTAGACGAAAAATTAGAGAAAGCAATTTACTCTAAAGTAAAATTTTTACATTATTCAACCAAAAAAGTATTAGTTTTAACAAAATCATGAAACAAGAAATGCAGTTGTTCGACTCGAATGAAAACCCATCACCAAACATTATAAAACTATGTGAGGCTTTAAAAACAATTCCCCTCCAACGTCAGTTGAAGGCAAGAGAGCATTTTCTGATGCCGGATTGTTCGTCACAAAGCTTAGAACTAGTCTGAGTGATAAAAGTATAAATTGCTTATGCTTTCTGAAATCCTATTTTAAAAAATGAATAATCAATTCATTATATATTTTTTGTATTTTTTAGCTCATTATATAAATAAGTATTAATTTTGGAATTTATATGTATCCTTATTTTATATAATTATTATTTATTTTACTTAAAAATAACTTATTTATGATTTTTTAAAAATTTTGATGCATTCCCGGGAAAGACAATTACATTCCCGGGATTTCGCGGATATTCCCGGGAATAGAAAAACCCGGTAAATCAGAAACCCTATTGACAACGCTGCCAATATGTCCGGTCGATATAACGGTGTACAAACACTTCTAAAAGAAAAATATAAATTCGCTAATTATGTGCGTGTGCTGCCCATTTTCTTAATCTTGTTAGTTCAGAATCAGTTAAGGTTGCAGCTGAAATCGTAAACTTCTTTGGTATAGTGCAACAAATATGTCTTTTTTTTCTGCTTCGACCCATAGGTGGGAACTTCAAAATCATGAAATTTACCTTAAGGGGTCACAGGGGTGTTGAAAATGTTTCGAGAGCACAAAATACAAACAATTTTCGACTAGAAATAATTCTTTGAGATTAAAATGAAATAATTTGATTCTTTTACACATTTCTTATAAAGGAATAAAGTTTCAAAAAAGTATAAAATATCTAAAATATAATCATAATTTTAAAAATAATAAACACATAAAAATAAGAAAAATTTTTGTAAGAGACAAATAGTGAGTTTTACGACGCGCATGATATTTTCTGCAATAATAATTCTAATTACTAGCAATAAGTTGATTTATAAAGTCAAATATATCCTTATTACATGCTAGCTTATCTTATAAAAATAAAATAAAAATATTTTAAAAATAAAAAAATACATTTTTTTAAATTTTTTTTAAAAATTCAATTTTTGTTGAAATATTTCAAAAATTAAAAATTTATAATACTATAACTAGCTAGGATTTGAAGATTATGATAGAATTTATAATTCTGTAAAGTTTTATACATCAAAGTATGATAGTTTTTGAAACGCAATGCGCGTAATTGAAAAAAAAACACAAACTGAGAAAAGGGCTTTAAAGTTTTAAAATTGAATTTGAGAAAAATAAATCTTAAAACTTACACGCTAAAATTTTCCAGGCTAATAATATATACCTTCGTGTTCCTGAAACAGCCCAATTTCTTTACTCTTTTAATTTTCTTGGCTCTGCGAGCTTCAAAGATGTTCTTACAGCCTCTGTCTTGACGTAAAGATTCGACGATTGTCACGTTCAGCCAGGGGGCACACAAACATTTCTGTTAATTTTCAAGCCAAATTTCTCTAAAATAGTAATAAGTATTTGATTTCCATCATTAAAAACACTGGTTTCTAGATTTGCAGCAATCTCTGCAATCTGAAGCCTAGAACCAATCGTCTTAGGACAAAAATTCCAAATTAATGAATTTAAACTTTCATTAGGATTCTGTGTCTTACCTCCTAAACATTTCTTCAGGAGTGCCGGATGAGATAAGTCTGCAAATACAGGCTTAATTACATCTCGAACAGCTTTAGCAACTGAGGGTTTGTGTTTATAATTTTGTAAATTATTATTAATTGCGGCATTATACTTACACCATGTATTTGGATTTGTAGGACAAAACCAGTGCATCGGTTCATCATCAGTGCTGCAAGAATGACCCCAAACACAGCCCAAATGGCTTTCCGCATTTCCTTTACACTAGTAGAATTGCATCGAATAGCATTACCATAGTAATGCGCAAGTTTATCAATTAAACTATCAGTTAACCTACCTTTACCACCAATAGTTTTACCATCAGATAATTTCTTTTACTATATACTAATATAAGCTTCCTAAGTCTTGTACCCATTCTCTTTTGCACATAGCCTACACATTCTATTTTCTGAATAAGATAGTCATCGCCGTATGGCTTGTTTTCAGAAAGGGCATTGAATGTTTTTGTGTCGTCATCTCCTATGTAGTTCGAATATTTCAGGTTGTGAAGCTTTTCTGATCGATTAAAAATCCTCAACATCCCGTCAACCTCCATCTTACCAGCAGAGCCAGAATAATTTTTTCTACATGAAATCTTATGCGCTCTTTGCCATTTTTATTGTACTTGATACCAAATTTTACCCCTTTATAACTGTCGCATCCTTTGCAAAATGAGGACAACACTTCCCTATCCAAAACCTTACCTGTTTCGGCCCCTATTACAGTACATACTCAATGAACGATGAATGTCCTCTCGTCTTCCAGGTACCATCACCACTTACCGTTAAAAGGTTATCAGGTGACGAAGAATATTCTTTGACAGCTGCCATTTTCATGCTTTCTTCAGCGACTTCCTTCATAACACGTGAAAGTTTATTATTAATAACATCATGTGATTTGTGTTCAACAGGATTAGGAAGACTCATTACAGCACAAAAGGTTTTTAATGACTCTAAACCTTGGCCTATGCATCTCATTGCTAAAATATATCTTCTGTTAATTTCTGGAGCATTATTTTTATTCCCAGTGTTTTCACAGCTTGAAAAAGTACAAACACTCCCAGTTTTTACAACGTATTTCAAAATTCGAACATAAACCACGACTGGACTTTTCATTAATTGTTAATGGTTTATGACATTTTAAACAACATGATACTGATAAAATAGAGCTAAAAGTTGAAATAAAATCAAAAATACGATATCCTTTGAAGAGTTTTTTTTTCACTTACCTTAACAAGATTTGACTTTAATGAAGTCTGATATCCTGAGATTTTATTACTGGAAGCACACATTTTTATCTCTCCTTTCTGCAACATACCTTCATGATTTGGTTCCCTCTAAATCTTCTTTTCTTAGGACTTTTACCTGAAGGTCTTAGACCTTCTGGTAAATTTCAATCGAGAAATTTCAATTGTTTTCAAATTGGATAAACGGTTTTAAACAACGCTGTTTTGAATTTCGATAAGTTATTGCAAACGTGCTAGCATTACCAAAACAGAATCAAAACACATTAAAAAAGCGTGTGTTGAGTTGCAAGCTTCCTTCTCAATTAAGCAAGTGTTTAAAATATTTCATGAGGCTTTTTAAAAACAGAAAAATAAAACGTATGCGGAAATCAAGAAAAAGTGGGTGTGGCATGTAGCCATTTAAACATTGTTATTACTAAATTGCTGTTTGGAATTTTTCGAATAACTTTCGAAGTTTTTTGTAGTACTATCACGTGGTTGGTATCAAAATGTTCAAAAGAAAATGAGGAACAACATATATTTTTTTCGAAAATTCGAAAAAATAGAAGATTAACACCCCTGTGACCCCTTAAAAAGTTTGTCAGACCAGATGGTCTTGTCACTACGATGCTGTTGAAGCCTTAAAAGATAATTAGGATAGTATCATGGATATTCTTAAGACATTTAGTGACAATGAAAATGAGAAAATTGATTTTCGAAAAGAGGCCAATAAATTTATATAATAAATTAACAAAACTCGAAACTGTCATTTTAACTATATTTTGGGAAGTAATTTTAGAAAGATTTAATTCAGTTAACAAAAAATTACAGACTCCTTGCTTGGTCATCCGTGAAGGGAATAAGTTACTTATGTCATTAAAAACGTTTATATGCAATGTACGACATGAATCAGATAAAAAAAAAACTAAAGGAGTATCAAGACGCAGCCAAAAAATTAAGTCCAGTGTAGAAACGGAATACAGCGATGTGAACAAGAGACGGCTTATTTCACAATTTGCAAATAAATCCACAGAAAAAGCTGTGTATGGGATAGAAAATTTAAGACACGCTTATTGTGTTGCGTTAAATAAGCTAATCTTTGATTTAAGATATCCGACTACGTTTGGAACCATGATTTTAAAAAAGCGCATAAATGGATAATTTTCATGATATTTAGTGTCACTTAGATTAGGATACATTTATAACAATATTTTAAGGACATTTTGACAAAAAAGTATTTAAATACAATATTTTGGCAAAAAATTAACGTAGAATAACCTTTTTCAAAATGTTCTACTTTTGTGAAAAATGCTTCTATTATAATAATATTTTGTCTGTATATAGCTCAGACCTCTGTACAGAGGCTCAACTGTGATTTTTGAAAATTCACATTATTTTCGGAGTTACAACCAATTGAAATAATTATCGGCGTTTTTTCTTATGATTAGTCGGTACCCTCTATACCGACAATGCTAAATTGAGCCATTTTAGGAACCTGTTTCTCAGAAATTGTTAAATATAAAAACTTCAAATTTTGTTTGTATAATAATTAGGCTTTTATTTAAATAATGGTAAAATGTTTCAAATATATTGTTTACTTTTTTTTTTCAAAAATTCATCGTAAACGTATCGCTTTGAAATCAGCGAAAATTGTCATTTTTTTTACGATAACTGCTTCTGAGCAAAATATTTTGGGAAAATCTCAAGAAAGTAGCTCTATTATATATAGTTACATATTATTTAGGTGCAGTAAATATTGCAAGTATATTCACTTTTTAGATTCTTTGAAAAGGTACACGCAGTTTTTCCAAAAACAATCATTTTGAGATAATTGCATTTTAAGTGTAAAAAAGGCACTTAATCACAAAAATAATGAATTACAACATGTATTTGCCTTATTTTATTAAACATTAGTATCTTCTTAATTTTTTAAGCATAAAATAGGAAACAAAAATGCCTTAAAATGCTCAGAAAATACATATAGAGTAATTCTCAGTTTTTGTTCAACTAGATTTTTTTTTTAGCATTTTGCATCAATTTTCACAAATTAGTTAACAATCTGTGAAGAATTTTTAACTTCGATGCTTTATAAATATCAAATTTGATATTATAACATCATAAGTATAATGTAAACATGCATCAATATGTAAAAGTCATGATTTGGGAATATGTGAATTTACGACGTTAGAAAAATTTAATTATGGATTTGTATGTTCCCATGCAAACACAATTTCTGAAAGTTTCAAAATTCAAAATTTTCTCTAAACTGTACAAAAGATTTCTAAAAAAGTCAAAAATAAAACTGTTTTTATGTTTTTAAATAAGAAAGTAGTACATTTTTATGCATGTAACAAGCGTCTCGCAACGACAAAAAGCATTACACATCTGAGTTGTTGTTAGTTACCTATTATTGAAAAACTTTTGATTATTAAAGTTTAAAAACTAGTCTGAACAATAAATAAACATTAATATTTGCAATTAAGTGAAATATTTAAAATATATTCTTTAGTTTTCTCAAAAACATGTAACATAAAAATATCACTATGAATTTTTTAAAAAATTGACATTTTTTGTCACGATATATGGACTCCAGTCAAATATTTTGGGAAAATCCCCAATAAACTCAAATGAATATATATAGTTACATATCAGTAACATGAGGGGGGAATTCATTACATTCATACATTATATTCTGAGAAAAACATGAATACAGTTCTAAAAACATCATTTTTTAGAAAATAGAAATTTCACTATAAAGTGCCACTTAATCACAAAATTAATGAATTACAATATGCATTTGTCCCCTTTTATTGAACATTAGCATCTTTGCAATTTATTTTGCATAAAATAGTAAGCAAAAAAAGTCTTAAATTGCCCAGAATAGCATTTTTCAGTTTTTTTTTAACAAGATAATTTCTAGTATTACATCAATTTTCTCAATTATGTATCAATTTTTAAAGAATTAGTAGCTTTCATGCTTTACAGATATCAAATTTGAACATAAAGCAACATAAATATAATGTGAAAATGTATCAATATGGTTTTTATATGAATTTGAAATGGGATTTATAAAAATACCTGATTATACGACATTTTGAAAGTTTTGCTGGGATTTTGTAAAGTTATCATTAAGTTTTGTTGTTGCAGATAGTTTTCTAAGTTTTAAACTTCAAAAAATTACTCTAAACTGGACAAATGATTTCTAAAACAGCCAAAATAAAACTATTTTTTATGTTTTAAAACATGAAATTTATGTATTTTTAAGTATGTAACAAGCTTCTCGCAAAGACAACAAACATCACACTTGATGTATCATCTCATACCTTTATCTCAGAAACTATTAAATATAAAGACTCAAGATTTTGACTATATGTATTAATTATACATTTACATTTATACTGAAGTGCAATTTTTTTAAATTTATTAATGAGTTTTTCAAAAACAAACTTTTAGTTGAGCGAGCAAATATGATTATTATGAATTTATTGTAAATTGTCATTTTTTGTTATGATATCTGCTAAAGAATATTTCAAAAATGTCACTTCAGTATACACAATTGCATTTAAGAAACAGAGTACATTTACACAATTTAAAAAAACATTAAGAAAACAATTTTTATAAAAAATCTTACCTTGTAAAAGTATTATCCTATTTATTTTTCATCACATATTATCTTCATTATGCATTATGCAGTTATAAAATTAAGATTCATTACATAAATATTTCTCACCTGGTCACAATTATATATCCTAATTTTTTTTTCTCTTTCAACACTTTACTTAAACACGCGAAGATTTAGTAATCATTAACAATAACTATTTAAAAATGAAATTAAACTAAAGAAAAAAGACCTAAATTTCAGTAAACAATGACTACATTTTAAGTATAACATTTACTAAAACCCATATGAAAATCTGAAATTGCCTCCAAAGGTTTTTTGCAAATCTAACAGTGTTGCAGTTATACAATTATCAAAGTTAGATTGGATATTAAAAAATAAAAATTAATCGAGGCTTTGCAACTTTCCCCAGTTTTAAAAAGGCAATGCTTACATTTATATCTGTCAAAATGGGCGTGATAAATCAGCTGATTATTTTTTAAAAATCATTTTAAAATACTTCTAATTCATATAATGACTTGTATGTTACATCATTGGAAAGGTTTTGATTTGGAGATTTTAGAAATATCAAAAACTCAAAATTGATTTTTAAAAGTTTATTACCCTACTGACTGCTCTTAAAATTTCTCCCATCTGTTGTCGTAAAACATGGATAAACCCACTTTTAAGTCATGTATTTCAAAAATTCTAGTTGAGCCTCTGTACAGAGGTCTGAGCCAGTGGCGCACACAGGAATTTTTCAAGGGGGGGGGGGCCGGGGTCGAAAGTTCTACGTTCTTGAATCATGCTCCTTTTGATTTTGTCGATTTTCGGGAACTAAACACTGTAAAAAACTAATTTTTGATTAAATAATTAGCATTAATTAATAAAATTAATCACTAATAACAAGTAATTAATTAAATTTTACGTACTATATACTTCGAATTGTAATCAATCGGAAAAAAATCAAAGGCTTTGGGGGGTCCGGACCCCCCCTTGTGTGCGCCACTGGTAAAATATTATTATAATAGAAGCACTTTTCACAAAAGGAGAATATTTTGAAAATTGGCATTCTATGCTCATTTTTTGTCAAAATATTGTACTTAAATAGTTTTTTACTGTAATACTATTCTAAAAACAATTTTATATACATTTTCTAATCTAAGTGACACTAAAAATCATAAATATTATCCGTTTATACGCTTTTGCAAAATCACGGTTCAGAAAGTAGTCGGATACCTTAAATAGAATTCAAGTATATGCAGAATATAGTAAGGAATTAAAACATTTTATGGATTTGCAAGATCAAAGTAAGGAGAACATCGACCTGGAGATTGTACGCGCTGTTATTTATTACTATTTAGATGACGCAGACCAACATTTAGTAAATGAGGGTGTGTGTGTTTAGTTCAAAACTTATCTAAAACAAACTGAGCAAGAGTCCTATACTTATAGTGATATATTCAGTATAATTTTTGGAAATAAACTTGTAGGTGTTTTTCCAAATTTGTATGTTATTTTACAGGTTTTTCTAACGCTCACCATTACTAATTGTGAAGCAGAGCGTGCTTTTTCTAAAATGTAAAAAAAATATAGGACATCACAATGACAAATACTAGGATTAAATATTTATCACTTTTTTCTATTAATACTGATCCCATCAAAGACTTAAAATGTGATGAGCAAATAAAAGAATTTGCAGCAGAAAAATGTACAAAAGGGTGTTTTTTTTTGTAAATTATGTCATTGTTTATAACGGATTTAAATTGCTTGAAATAAAAAAAAATTAAAAAAAAAGCTTAAATTTCGTAAAATTAAAATTTTTTCGCACAATTTTTTTTTAGGAAAATTGCAGAAGTTTAATTATTAAGGGGGCCCAGATATCGTTAGCCCAGGCCCCCAAAGGTCACGATTCGGCCCTGTTTGCCACAGTATATGAAAACTGGATATGAATATGAATATGAATATGAATATGATATATGATAGAAACTGGTATATATGAAAATAAAGTGTGAATTAGAAAAATTTCATTTAAAACAATTAGCTTCTGATAATTGTGTGTATTTATTAAAACTAATAACCAAAGTGTTCTTTTAATATGCATGTATGCAGATGATTTAGCTATTTTTTGTAACAATGATAAAAAGTATGAAGATATTTGTAAGTAAAATAAAAATGTATTTCAAGTGTTTGAAAATAGAACTAATAAGGTTTTAGGTATGGTCATTGAAAACTGTGAAAATGATAGTTTTTTTATCTCAGTGTGAATACATTAATGTATTATTGGTTAAACATATAATTTAGAAAACTGTAAGGAATGAATTGGTGAACTTTTATATTTAACAAATAGAACTCGCCCTTATATTTCTTTTGTAACATCTTATCTATCCCAATTTAATCATAAACCAGAGAAAAGATATTACAATTTGAGTAAAAAAGCATTAAGATATTTGATGGTCACACAAAAAGATAAAAAATTGTTTTATGATAAAATAATTTGGTGTTTTAAATGCTAGTTCAGATGCTAGTTGAGGATATGCAGAAAATGAAAAATCATTTTTTTGGTGGTGTAGTTTTTACTTGGTAATTCATTAATTTTATGGATACAAAAAAATGTTAGTCTATCAACGTGTGAAGTAGAGTTAATTTCTATTTCTGAAATCTGTAAAGATATGTTTTGGACTGTAAATTTGTTAAATGAATTAAAATGTGAACAATTTATAAATAATGCTGTAACTTTAAATTCAGATAGTCAAGCAGCCATTCAGTGGAATAAGGGTACCCGTTCTTCAAATAAATCAAGGCATATGAACTTACGTTTTCATTTTGTAAAAGATTTAATTGAAGATACTGTAATTAGATTAGAATACATCCAAACAGAATTTTTAATTGCAGAATTTTTTACGAAAGCCATGAATGTAGAAAACCTGCAATATTCAATGCAAAAAATTTCATTAATCTCTTGATTCTATGTCACTGTGTTTATTGTTATATTTTTTGCGTATATGTTTATAATATTAGAATTGTTTGGGGGAAAAAATGCATCACTCGCAGGAAGGGTATGTTGGATCGAGGCGAGTGAACTATTTTTCTGGCGGAAGGATAACTGTGTGATTCGTCCTCGCATTTTTTCCGCCTCTTCCCACGCATTCTTTTTACGGGGACAACACGCTGATCAGATGCTGTGTGCAGTGGTGAGACCTTTTAGGGTGTGTGAAATCGTTTGTTCAATAAATGTGCTGTCCACAAAGCTGTGTGGCAATAATTTCACAAAAAAAAACCCCAACAAAAATGAAATCCTTTTCTTTCCCCTTTAACTTAAAAAACAATACAATTTGTGTTTTTATGCACTACTGATAGATTTATAGTTTTTTTTAAAATTTTGCATTAATATTTCTTTATTTTTATCGCAAAATTACATTTTGTATAAATTCTCGGAACACCTGTCGTTAAATTACGTTGCTTGGCGATCGATTCCTGTCACCAAAAAAATAATAATTAAAAAAAATTGACATCGACAAGCCTTCCCCCCCACACACACACATTCTATACTGTAACACTTAATTTTTAAGGATAAAGGATTTTGTTCAATTGAACGATCCATAATGTAGCGGCTGCATCTTCTATTGGTTGGCCAGGCGCCAAATGAAAATACCTTTCCTCCTCTCTAAGCAAATATTTTAGCTTTCAAGGACCGCGTACCACCCGTAATCGAATGGGTTAATAGAAAGGCAGTATGGAAATGTAAAAGCCAGTCTGAGATGTCATTTACTGCAAAACAAATATTGTGAGTGGACCTCTTTGCCTTTGGTTCTTCTTGGAATACGTGCTTCTAAAAGAGTGTAACGAACTCTACGCTCATAGACCGTGTGATTTGGAACTTCAGTTGAGTGACAAGGAGGGCAACTGAGGTGGCATCCCACTCTCCAAGCTTCAACGTGAGGATCTCGAGACTTGCAGTGAAATACCTGAACATCGATTGGCAACGTAGACTGATCGCAAGCACTGAGCATGCACGAGTGCCAAGCCAGTGGGAGTGAGTGAGTGTGGGGCTTAATGGCGCAAGAGCCAATTTTGGCTATGCTGCGCCAAACATTTGTTAAGAAATTTAAAATGCCAAGCCAGTGGGAGTCGGCAGTTGAAAAACAACGACTTTGATCACCTGGTGACTGATTGAGTGATGTTCTCTGAGCTCCACCCGTGAGCACCTTGTTGATATCTGAAGTTGGCTTTTGCTTCCGACGAGAGCAGTGGTATCTGTGAGCTCCACACGTGAGGCGCAGTGTGAATATTCGCAGTCGGTTCTTACTTCTCAACGAGAAAGACTGTTTGGCTCCATCAGCGAGCGTAGAGACTGATTATCTCTGTGAATGTCAAGAACTCTAATTTCTAAATCTAATTCTAATTTCTAATCTAATACTGTACAAGGTAAATCGTGTATGTCTGTGAACTGTCTTGTGTTTGGGAAATAAATCTACAAAGATCAAAGAGGGGTCAACTTTTAGATGCTTGAGACGTTACAAGAGGATATAGGATATTCTTCAGTCGAACTTTAGTACGGAAGCTCACTTTGTTTACCTGGTGAATTTGCTGCCAATATTTCTAACGCCCAGTACTCGGAATTCGTTCAAGGGCTACAAAGAACAATACGCGATATGAAACCTTCTACTCATGGAAATAAAACTGTCCTCGTGTTCAAACAGCTTTTCAATTCCTCTCATGTTTTCATGTACAATAATGTGGCTAGTTCATCCGAGAAACTTGTTTATTCTGGTCCTTACGCAGTAGCAGGACTGTTAGGTTTCAATTTCGTTTAATAGATTATACTTCCTAATACAGTGGTTCTCAAACTTTCACCACTAGCAACCCAATTTTCAATCATAATTTTTATCGCCCCCCCCTAAAAATAATAATGCACTTTGGTGCTAAAGCTACAATACGATCATAATTATAAACCGTGCAAATTAACAAGATAAGTATTAAATTTTGTATATGTTACTTTTTAAGTAATATATATATATATATTTACTTTTTAGTTCGATTCACTATAAAAAGCGTGTTTTTTAGTTTGTTTTAAAACTATAATTTATTTTATAGTTATTTTTACTATACACGATAAAAATCACAATTCCAGTGAATAATTTAATTAAAAGAAAATATACTTACCTACTTTCAAGGACTTTTCAATTTTTAGAAAATTTGAGAAAAAATCCGATAAAACTAAAGAAAATGTTTCAAATGTGCGTGTCCTTAATAAATGACATAAATCACAGACACTTTTCACTAACATCACAGGAACGGTATTTTACAGCTAAACTGTCATATTTTGTTCACGTTTTTGTAGTTTTGCTGTTGTTTGATGATCTACAAATAGCATTTTTGAACTTTTTTCTTCCTTGTGTCTTTTTGACAAGGCGAAGTGCTACATTATGGCTTCATAGTTTTCTTCATACAGACATTTAGGCAGCATTTGAAAATTTCAAATCAACTCAAACGTTTCATGTCTAACGCTTTTCTGATATTTACTTTCGCTATATCTTGATTAATATGCATTATTTCAGTAGGTTCTTCAATTGCTCGATCAGTTTCTACTTTCTTCAATAGATCAGATGCCCATTTTTTTTAAATATTCTGCTTATTTACATTTATAAACCATAATAAGTCGTACAACACAGCAATCAAAACTACAAAATTGTTCATGGAGAAAGTGTAGCATGTTCTAAAAAATAATTGTGTAAAACGTTTTTCAATATGCATTATATGTTTCAGAATACTCATGCGTATTCATATACCATAAAACTCTTTCACATGGAAAAAGGTGAAACAGAAATATATTATACATATTTACAACTTCCCTAAAAAAAAGACAGAGATAACCATCCAGTAAGTTCGAAGGTCAGCTAAAAAATATTTTAGGTTAAAAGAAACGTAATAAAAAAAATCTTTCATCGTTTGATATCGTTAAAAGAAACATAAAAAAAAATCTCTCATCGTTCTCATATTGACCATAAAGCAAACAAAATATATATTTTTTCAATTTGGTTATAGGATCAAAGATGGCTAATGAGCGTTTGAAGTGGAATCCTTTATTTTTGATGATCCCCAGATGATAAAAATAAATTATATCAGTGTAAATGTGTATTTTTTATTATGTCAGAAACCATTTTGTTTTACTTCATTCAAAAAAATAATTTTTTAAACCTTTTATTTTCAATATGCTCACGCCCCCCTCGCAGGGTTACCGTGCCCCCCAGGTGGGCGCGCCCCACAGTTTGAGAAACACTGCCCTAATATCTCCCAATCGTTTTCACTGGGCGTGTGTAGCGGCTGCATCTTTTATTGGTTGGCCACGCGCGAACTGAAAGTATTGTTTTTGTTGTTGTTACCAATGCCACCTGATCGTCAAAGGCCAGATCAAGACCCACGACATTCATCATGGCTAAGGACTAAGTGACGCCGGTCGTTAGCCGTAGCTTTGAGCACCATACAGGCGACAGAACGATTTAACTCGGTTTCACCCCAATTTAGAGGGAAAACACCCTGGGGGTGGTCAGGGGCTTCCCACCACTCTTCCTATTCCACCAACCTGACGAGAGGACTTGTGGTTCGACGGCTATTTAAAGTACCCTTATGCCATGAAGGAACTATACATTCACAAATATCCATGTCTTATCCGGGATTTAAAAGCAGTCCCAACGGCACAGCAGTCAGCTTCGCTAACCACTATACCGGATGGGCGACTGAAAATAATGTAAATATCATATTTATCGAAATGGCAACAGTGTAAAAGCTTCAATTGGCAAAAAGGAAAGTAAATAAATGCCGAGTATATTTTAACCTGCTGAAACTCCTTTCAATCATTAATAACGATCAATTAATAACGCTGCGAATCCATAGTTGTAAGCGATACATTTTTTCACGCTTTAATAAACTTTTACAACAAAATGTAGATGGCAAACTAATTACTAAGCCTAAAAGTATAGAAAAATACGAGTTCAAAGATCAGAAGTATAAACTAAGCTTCGATCTAACACTGTAAACTAAAACTATGCATAGATTTAATAACTATACAAAAAGCAAAAGACTAGAAAATATATTAAAAATATTTGGAGTACTAAAAAACTTTAAAGAGTATAAAATTTGAATGTATGTAAAATCGAGAGACGGTTAGCACACAACCATAAGTATAATACGATTAGCTCTGTTATTGTTTTCTTGATAATGACGTGATTATCGGCAAACAATCGAAGTGTCCTGCGATGATGAATCGACCGCTTAAATCACTGTCATAAAAAGACGCAGCAGGCAAACCAGACAACTCTGAGTAAACACGTCATTACGCGCCCACCAATTAGAAGCGATCTTTTTTCCTTTCCGAAACGAAAAAGCTAAAGCAGCTGAAAATTCTCTTTAACGTTATGCTTACCTTTCTATTTAATGAGATAAAAAAATGGAATTTTAAATATGTTATAACTGTGTGTGTGGAAGTATTTATTGCTGTGATCGTTATAAAATCGTTGAGTTAAGCGCCCACCCCACTTCGGTTCAGGACCGTTTTTAACTTCCCTGGTGGGTTACATACTTCAAATTTTACGCCCCACACACAATTTCCAACCCCCCCACCCTCCTTTTGTTTTTACCTTGCCGGTTTTGGTTCGAGAGAGATTTCCCCTTAACTCTATAATTCTTTGTTCCTTTCTTTGTTTTTGCTCTTTGGAGAGTATTTCCATTATCCACCAAAACAGTGAACCCAACGTATCCCGGAATGGCAACCGACAATATAGGGAAAGGACAGTGGCATGGCAGGGCCCCTAATGTTCATTTCTTACCTTATAGCATCACGGTCCACCCACCCTTTTGGGAATTAGTACTGTAAATTTATGAAATTGTTTGGAATTATAGTATAGAGTATACATTATTGTATGAATTGCTATCAACCTGTTCATTATCGACCCTAGTCGCCTTACTATCTATTACTTCCAGGCATCCTTATTCTTTGTTGAGTCACTATCTCTCTCATTGTACTTGTACAATAAAAGTTTTCTTCAAGCTTTGATCATTGCAATCAGTTTAAATTGTGATATCATTTTCAGTGCATGGTAAAATCAAACTGCTAAGCTTTTCATTTTCCATAAAAAAGAGCAAATTCTACACAAATTCAATGCATGTATGATTCGCTAGGCGGTGTGGTTTGTTCGCTATAACATTAATTTTCTTATTTTTTCATTCTTCAATTTTGCTTCAGCTCTAAACTTCAGCAACACCGTGCGCGGTCAATTCGAAGAAGGTAATCGCTTTGAAAACCCGCCGGCTGCTTTTTTTCGACTTCTAAAAATTTTTTCACCCTTTTTCTGGACATTGCGTCATAACACCACTCTCCCCCGGCCAGCCATTTGAGCCATTATCCTTACTTCTCAACAGCCAATAGGAAGACTCTTCGCTGGACATTCTCCAGAAAACATCTCAGAAACCAAGTTTCATGCCTGGAAGCCCCGGCGCCGTTCTTCCGATAGCCATGTAGTACACCTTCAGCATGAGTGAGTGAGTGAATATTAAGGTCGCACTGTTCAGCTACACGAGAGCTTTTGGCGACGGACCACGTAATTTTGAACCATGTTCAAGTGACGTGGACGACACCTGAGCTGGCACCCCCCTCTCCTAACTACCACACCAACGGGAGGACGTTCTAGCTCTCGACAGATTTAACGTGCACATCGCTGCCTTACACGGCGGGTTTTTAGTGGTGCTGGGCTCGAATTCATGACATGCCTGCCATGATCCAATATCTTGATTACTGGGCTACCGCAGCCCTACACCTTCTGCATGACAAACCAACTTCGTCGTTTCATCTAATAAACTTTTGAATCGACCCGATTAAAGATAGAATAAGATCCCTCATTGTTACATTCCACAATCATGTGTGACAAATCTATACGGAACTTTATCACTAACCTTCTGAGTCGTCCTTTTTAAGGAAATTTAATTCCCTACCTATTTCCAATCAACTCCAAAAAGCGGACAGGACTCCTTGTTATGCAGATTAGATAAAGTATTTAAGTCAAACGGAATAGTAAAGTTAGAGCAGTAGGAGATAGAGATTGAAGCAGAAAGTTATAGTGAAGTTAAATTGAAGATTTCTTGTTGGATGATTTAATCTCAGATAAAAGCTGAGCTGAATTACAGTGTGGTAAATATTAGTCTTATTATTGCGAATGAAATTAAAATTAAATGTTCAATAAGAACATAGAATATAATTCTGTGATCTCTTTTATCGTGGTAATCTCTGCGTGATCGTTATTTAATTGTTAATTAATTGGATCATTAAGTTAATTTAAAGGATATTACCTTTAAAACCTCATAATACTAGTTAGATATATTTGTTAATAAGTCTTTGTTTCTATTTGGATAAGATAACCAAATAAAGAAAGTTGTTTATAAAAATGGCTACTAGTTCTTATCTGAATCCTATTTATTCTCGTTCTCAAAGTGAGGTCCAAGGAGACCTTCACAATGGCGCCCAACGTATAAATCCCGAGAATAGAGTCGGATCCAGTTTTAGAATCATTCGAACAATATTTTCGGGGGTTGAGAACATAGATGATTTTTGGAGAATATTGATCATAATCCTCGCTTATTATGAGATACCTGCGCAACTAGCATGTGCTTACTTGAAGGGTCATCTCAAAGGACGGGCACTCGACTGGTTCGAAGTTCTTGGTTATAGGGTCATTGAAGATAAGATAACAGACTACGCGCACTTAAAACGGGCATTGTCGGAACAATTCCCCGTGGTCAGAAACAGGTCGGAACTAGAAACGCAATTTTATTCCTCATCGGAAGGGCGTGATCAGCAGCCTTCGGACTTTATTTATGAATTATTGAAAATTCATAAGGTCCTTAAGCTAGAAATGTCGGAGGAAAAATTAATTGATCATGTTAGTCGATTAGAACCTCAAATTTTGGATTATGTCGAAGTTAGACATCCACGAAATACTGCCAATCTCCTACAAATCGTTGATAAATACGAAGAACGTTTTATGCATAGACAGATCAGAGGTTCGAGCGAGGGATTTAGAATTTCAGGCCCTAATGAAGGTAATCGTTTTAATACCCGGCATAGACAAGAAAATTGGAGGGAAAACGGAAATAATGAGAGATACGCCAATAATAGCCGACCACAAAGAGAATTTAATCGATTCGAAAACCAAGGTTTCACAAATAATCGCAGATTCGAGGGTAGACGCCAAGGTGGACAATCGGAACAACGATTCCACAATCAGGGCGGTCGACAAAGTGGGTCGAGAAATAGTTCATTTCGAGGTCAAAATGAACGAAGTAGAAATTTAAACTTTTAAGCGATCGATGTGAGTATGGGGGTAATCGATCGCGTGGTACGGAAAATCCTCCAGTTTGTGATCATCGGCCTATCAGAGTATCCTCTATAAGAATGACCCCAGTCGAATTACCATATGTCCCTATTCTATTAAATGAAACCTTTATTACAGCACTATGGGACACGGGAGCGGAGAAATCTTTTATTTCGGAGGAGGTATACCGCAACTATTTTTCATACCGACCTCGTCAAAAGACGAAAGACAGAGTCGTGACAGCACAGGGAGCTCCGTGCAGTCATTTGGGTCGGGTAGAGTTACAAATTAGGATCAGGGAATTTCAGAAACCCTGGGAATTCCATATACTAGACAACATGCAGTATCAGTGTATTTTGGGATCGATTTTATGAAGGCGTCAGGATTAACATTGGATTTTGATCAGAAATCCTTGATCATTCCCGACAATCTGATCAAACAATTGCCGAAAGAAGAAAAGCCGGTTGATATTGATCTAACAGAATCAAAACTTGGTGACGAACAACAGAGGCAATTAAAAGCCTTATTTAATAATTTTAAGGGGTTATTTTCCGATCAGCCGCGATTAACGCATGTTCTATATCATGAGATAGATACTGGAGACAATGGACCGGCAGTGTCGAGACCATACAGGTACGACCGGGTCAAACAAGGCATTATTGATTATCACATAGATGGGATGGTACAATTTGTCCTATTAATTCGCCTTATGCATCTCCAGTCGTTCTAACACGAAAGAAAAATGACCTTCCTCCAGATTCTCCCGAGGCGTATCGTTTCGCGATTGATTACCGCAAACTAAATGGAATTACCAAATATCCTCGATATCCATTACCGGTGATTGATGACTTACTCACCAATATTCCTCACACCAACGTTATGTCCACTCTAGATCTCAGAAGTGGCTATTTTCCGTTGGCGATTAGTCCAAGGGACATAGAAAAAACCGCGTTTATCACTCGCAATGGCACTTTTGCGTTCCTACGCATGCCTTTTGGTCTTTCTGGGGCGGCACCTAATTTCCAACGGGCCATTGATATTATTCTCAAACCTGTTATTGGGCGTTTCGTGTTGGTGTATATGGATGATGTTATTATTACATCACCATCGTTTAAAGACCATCTAGATCATTTAACTCAGGTTTTTACCTTATTGCGAGACGCAGGGCTAACGTTAACAAGGAAAAATGTCACTGCCCCGTGACAAAACTCAAATATTTAGGCCTGATTATTAGTAAAGGAATCGAAACTGACAATAAGAAAATTAGGGCAATTACGGAAATGAAACCTCAAAATAATCGAGAAGTGTCAAAATTTTTAGGGATGACGGGTTGGTACCAAAATTTATTCCGCGATACGCAGATATATGAACCATTGTACCAATTAAAGAAAAAAGGGGGCGAAGTTTAACTGGTCGGGAGAAGCACAGGATTCTTTTGATCAGATCAAACGCCTTTTTACCCACTAACGGAGGCACCGATTTTACAATTACCAAATTTTTCTGAACAATTCAATTTATTCACTGATGCTAGTGGGGTCGGAATTGGTGCTGTGCTTCAACAAAATCAAAACCTATTGCTTTCGCGTCTCTAACCCTTAATAAAGCAGAACGTAATTATACGGTTACCGAAAGAGAATGTTTGGCGGTAATATGGGCTCTAAATAAGTTTAAAACTTATTTTGACTCTACCTGTGAAAGTGATCACAGATCACGCAGCGTTAACAAAGTTAACCAATGGTAAGAATTTATCAAGTAGAATGATCCAGATGGGCATTGAAATTGTCAGAATTTAACATAGAATGGGAGCACAGACCTGGTGTGTTCAAAACGTGGTCGCAGATCTTTTTTATCGAGAAATCCAGTAGACAGTGTCGAGGGGTCACAAATTTCGTGCGCAGCTCTTAGAGCCCTCGCAATAAATTCACGTGAACAATTCATTAAGAAACAAAAAGGAAGATCCTGAATTAGGACATATTTATCGATACTTAGAAAACCCTGATGACGGTTTCTGTTAATGCGACGGTATGCGAGAGTTGGTCCCAGGACTTCAAGTAATAAATGGTCTACTCTTTTACGCGAAGTATTTTTTCTACTCTGGGAGAACTAAGAGTTTATATTCCTGGTTCTCTTCGAAAAGATATAATGAAAGAATTTCATGATCTGCCACTGGCAGGACATCTCGGAAAGAGGAAGACATATCTTAAACTTCGTGACACGTGCTATTTTCCATTTATGAGAAAATATATATTTGAATATGTTTCAATCTGTGACTGGTGTCAAAAGTTTAATTATAAAAACGCGCTACCAGCTGGTCGTTTAATGCCTATAGTTTCAAAATATCCAAATGAAATTGTAACGCTAGACTTATTAGGCCCTACCCCGCATCCCGACCTGAGAGATATAAATTCATATTAGTTATATCTGACCACTTCACTAAGTGGTGTGAGCTGATTCCTCTTCGTAAAGCTTCAGCCCAGGCAATAGCTAATGCTTTTTTTGATAACTATATAGCGCGTTACGGAGCTCCGATTTCTTTGATAAGTGATAACGGCCCCCAATTTATTTCTGACGTGTTTGAACATCTCAGTCACAGGTTGGACATCAAACATATGAAAACGGTAAAGTACCGACCACAGGCTAATCTCACGGAGAGAGTGAATAGAAATTTAGTTCAAATGATAGCTTCTTTTATTGAAGAAAATCATGAAAACTGGGACCAATTTCTACACAGTTCGCTTTCGCATTACGCACGGCGGTAAATGAGACAACAAATAAAACTCCGGCTGAGTTGTTTTTTGGGAAGGAAAATCATAACTCCGTTTAGCAAGCTCATAAATGTTACGGAGGATACGAAATATGTTGGTAGGAACATCGAAAGATTATTCGATGAGGAAAGGCAAGACGAAATATGCGAAATAAGCATAAGT